>ML107106.1:38117-69824 GCA_003697995.1 Taxidea taxus jeffersonii | reverse complement strand
CGTCCCTCACCTTCAGTTTTAAACCATTCCTTATTAGATACAAAATTACACTCATTAGTTTGTGATTGGACTTTCTTTCCCTGGCATTGATTATGTTTGCCTTTCATCTTATTTTTCAATGCTCCCTTCCCTTCTTCATGGACTCTGACATCCTTCCTTCTTGCACTGTCTGGTTTGAAGTTATGGTAAGGTTTCTTTTAGATTGAGGCATTTATTTCCCTATGTATAGGTAATTTGAAGGTCGTGTTATTCTCTGAGTTCTGGGATTGTTAAAAATATGGTCCATGTATTTTTATGTGTTCTTACAGACTTGGATGAATGTGTGTAGGAATTTAAAATCAGCCAGCTTCCATTATCCCCCATACTCCTATTCAAATATTTTTAAGCACAATTTGTTCAGGTAAAGGTAAAACCAAAATGATATTCTGAAGCAAAGATATTCTGACATGGCTGAACTGAAATACTGTGGGTAATATTATAAAAGGTTTTTGAATTTTTATAACCTTGCATCTAACAATATTTAATAGGATCAAAATCTAAGACTATAGGTAGAGAAGTTTCTTTTCTTTTCAATTTAAAGAAACAAATGGGGCTCTAGGTAAAAACTGCAAGAAGGGAAATAAAGGGCATGGTTCTAGTTTGTGGGCCTGAATTATGATGGCAGGCTGATTAAGGAGGGGAAAAAGTAAAGTAAGAAGCCTCATGAAGAGGGGCACCTGGGTGGCTCAGTGGGTTAAAGCCTCTGCCTTCAGCTCAGGTCATGATCTCAGGGTCCTGGGATCAAGCCCTGCATTGGGCTCCCTGCTCGGCAGGGAGCCTGCTTCCCCTTCTCTCTCTCTCTGCCTGCCTCTCAGCCTGCTTGTGATCTTTGTCTGTCAAATAAATATAAAAGAAAGAAAGAAAGGAAGGAAGGAAGAAAGACAGGAAGAAAGGTAAAAAGAAAGAAAGAAACCTCATGAGGAGATTTGCAGTTTATGAATGCTAGAATATAGTTCAATAGTTCACTTCCCCTAGGCTTTTTTCTTTCTTTCCACATGGCAATTTATTTGTGTTATCCCAAGACTCTAGAAGGGTTTGTGTAAACATTACAGAATATTGTTGAATACATCTGTTGAATCAAGGAATAGTAACTATGCCACATTTAGGGAAAGGGTTAAGGTGGTATTAGCAGTAAACTGGGTAAAGGAATTACAAGATGAATTCTCACTACCATTGTGATGACAAACAGAACAGATTTGTGAAACATGCAGACATTCATTAGAGAAAAAAAAGTACCCTCATATGAACAAACCTGTTTTGTAAACGTATCAGAAATTATATTTCAGGTTACTTCTATTTGTGGATTGAAAGAAACAATGTTTGAAGGCTGCATAATTTATGAACATTCAATATACATATTAATGAGTCATGACCCTTCATCCTAAGTCATCAAACCCATCTTGAATTTATTAAAGCAAAAACTGAAGAAATTACTATCTTTCAGAAGGCTAAGTACAGGCCTGTGTTTAGTTATATCCTTGAACTTGGGACATGAATGGTATTAAGTGTCTCTTGATGTCTCATCTCTATACAAAAATTCCATATAAAAATTCTAAAATTGATTGTGGTAATGGCTACATACCTCTGAATATACTGGGCATTTAAAAACTATTGAATTGTACACTTTAAATAGTTGAATTTTATGGTATGTGAACTATATCTGACTAAAACTATTGTCAAAAAAGGAAAGAAGGTATTTTTTTCCCCCAGACAATTTCTTTCTGTTCTTTTAAAACCAGGGAATAGACTTACTGGTGAACTCCAAATTATGGAAAATTCAACATAAATTTAAGCAGGAATTTTGATCATTTCTCTCTTCTCACAAAAGCATGGAAAAACCAACCAATCACAATTCATTGGGATCCCAGAAACAGTAGCTAATTTGAGTTCCCCAGAGACTTGAAAATTTTCCACAGATTTATAAATGCTATGAGCTTCCTGAAAGGTTATTCAGAATACTAAGTGGCTTGAGTATCTAGGTTATCTTGCCATGCTTTTTGCAATAGAATTTACTCCAGGACTCAATATTTTTTTCTTTTTTTTATGTTTATCTTTTTTGTTTTGTTTTGTTCCCAATTGTAATCAGTTATTCCTCATTCTTTGGATTTCTTTTTCAAATTCCAGACAAAAACCATTCTGATTGAATTTCAATTTAGTCACAGGCATTTTTACTGATCTATCTCTTGCTGTATAATTTTCATAAGTAGGTTTTAAGCTTTGTAGTTCTTTATCTTATGGGAAGAGATGGCCCCTCAGTAAAAATTAATTCATGTAAAATTAACATTTAAAATAGTGTATCAGTTGAATCAAAACTGCCTCAGGAAAGGGAAGTTAAGAAAAACTCATTAAATAATACTCTAACTGAAACAGTGGTTTTTCTTTATCAGAGGAAACTGGAGTGGTATGTTAGTATTCAAATGAACATGTCTCTCAGTTAAACAAATACTATGTGCAGTATTATCAGGAACTAGCTAGATTCTGGAGATAAACTATTAATAGGATATAGTTTCTCAGAGCTTAAGACTAGAGAAAGAAGCATCTATTACAAATGTGTATGAGAAAATCCTCCAGCTAACATGCAGAGTCAAACCGTTGAAGTCTTTGATCTATCGTTAGCTTTTTATTTTGTTTTATTTTTATAAAGATTTTATTTATTTATTTTTCAGAGAGAGTGAGTACAGGCAGACAGAGTGGCAGGCAGAAGCAGAGAGAGAAGCAGGCTCCCTGCTGAGCAAGGAGCCCGATGTGGGATTGGATCCCAGGACACTGGGACCATGACCTGAGCCGAAGGCAGCCACTTAACCAACTGAGCCACCCAGGTGTCCCTATCGTTAGCTTTTTAAAACAGCCATTCAAGTTAAGGTCGATATCATCATTCTTACTGGTAAAACAGTATTTTGCCATCATGGCAAATATTCTCAGAGCTATTATTTTAGAACTATAACTAGAGATTATTCAAAGTAATTAATGTGGTCATTACTGTTCTGGCCTTTATTTTCAATGTAATAAAATCCAATTTCCATTTTGAATGCAAGCTTAAAATGTCCATATTGTATCACTGAAACAGGAGATGTCAATTTGATAAAAATACTCTTTAATACATCAAAGAGTTATGCCTAGGGTAACCATAAAGTCAAATATAACTGCCTTGATTGCTTGGAGACCAAGATTTCAGGGTCCTTTAAAACATGAGGCCATACAATAAACTATCTTTAAAGTGGTCTTCTGCCTTTCAGTTTTCTAATTTCTAAGTGAAATTGTGTAGCACCTTGAGGGGGGTGGAGAATAGCCATTAAAATAGACATTCAAATATAATTTACTTTGAAAGGAGGGGCTGTGATGACAGCAGAAGGAAATGAAAAGATCAGTGTTAACTACCAACTGACATGTCTTCAGACATATGCTCCTTATGACCCAGAAGTTCTTCAGAGCCATAGCAATTATAAGACAAGAGCTCATCCTGTGGATTATTCAGCAAGAGCTTCAAATCCCTTCATGAATGCTGTCAGCCTCTTCAACACTCAGCCCTTTGCATGACAGCCCTCCAGCTACTAACAGAAAAGGAAACCAAATAGGAGTGATTACTTGGACTCTCAGACTCACCAAAACTAACTGAATTTTTATTACAAGGACTTTAACCTTCAGTAACTGAATTACTTTTAAAACAGATCAAATCAAGTAATATTAAGTAGCTGGCATGATAAAAGAAAAAAAAGTGAATGATTTGTAATGAGTAAAAATAGTTCATTATTTCTTAGCAACAGCATTTTCTAGGGCCAGAGTGAAATGTATTTTAATTCAATAAAAGTTACTGAGCATTTACTCTGTATTCAATGATGCAAAAAATAATTTTTAAAAGTAATAGCTAGAAGATAACATACTGACAGAAGTGAAAAGTGGCATTGGATAGCCTAGCAGTGAGAAAAAATAAAGTTATGAAAACCATTATATGGCAGAGTTCTCTGGACCACTTTGAGTATTAGCAAATGGACAAGAGCCAGAGGGTATCAATTATAGCACATTATGTCAACTGATGTATTAAAATAAGTGTGTGTCACTGAAATATTTTAAAAGTTCAATTTAGTGTTTTGGAAGAGAAGGAATTGTGATATAGTTTGGAAATAGCTTTATAAGAACACAAATTATTTCTGATACAAGAAAATTTAATTCCATATGAAGAACAATCTAATCTCTAACACTACAAAGCTAATAAGATGTGTGTCTGAGTGTGCATGCGCACATTATTTATACAGTTAAGTTTTAGTTAAACATAGCCAAGAAACTGTGCTCTATTCTTGCACAGGTTTATTCAGTGAGAACTAACATGGAAGGGTCGCCTTGTATAGTTCCATGAAATAAGTCACAGCATATGCATAATTAAAACATTTCTCACATCTTTAGCTGCACTATAACCTGCATGAAAGTAAATACAGACCACAAAAAATAAATAAATAAATAAATAAATAAATAAATAAATAAATAAAGAAGAAGAAGAAGAAAGTAAATAACCTGCTTATTCAGTGTGGTGTGATTTTTACCTTTGAATACTGTCCCCTTTCTCAAAGATGTGTATGAAGATCAGCATTGCAATATGCAGGCAACTGCAAAGCAAAACTTGTGAGTAGATGGAAAATTTCTAGGTCTCAACATATCAACCCTATTGCCAACAACAAAATTAGTACCCCTTTAATATTATTTATTTTGGGTTTAAAATGTTTTTTGTCTGATAAGACATTCCTTATTATAATAAAAATATCCAAGAAACTAGAACATTTCTTAAGCTATTATCCTCATTAACACTACTAAAGTCTTAATTGGTGGTGTTAAAATTGACAGCAAGCAGAGTTGCCTAAGATAAGACGGGGCTTGGAAAGGAAAGTACCACAAATGAGCAACCTTGGAGTCACAGTTTGGGCCTAATACTAGCCTCCACAATTCTATACTTCAAATAATACTAAGCGTTCTCCTCTTTATTTCATGCTTTGTTGGTCACAGACTTATATGTTTCTGAGAGACAAATCATGAGATATATGAATGTGCCAATTTAAATATAAATTAGAAGCAACTGGTTTTTCTTCTAACAATTTACAATACATTTAGCTCTCTAAAACCTTGGTTAAATATAGCAGTTTGGAACTGGGGAAAAATAAAAATAAGCTGTTTTCATATATTCATATTTTTTATTTTTAAAGTAATAGATCCATAGAACTCAAGGAATACTATAGTGTATGTACATATGCATATATATACATATACATACATAAATACATATTTTATATGTAGTAAACTTGTTATGAAAAACCATTATCTCTTAACTACCTTTCTTCCTCCTTAGCGCTTCTCTAAGAATAAATCATTTCAATATTTCAAATCTTTAGTTTTTGTAGTTTTTTTTTCGTGTTTGTTTGTTTGTTTGTTTTGCTCTTACCCCCACGTTTCAGACCACTGCCACTCTTAGACTAGGCAAGCTGATCTAATTCCAGGAAAGTGGCTTGACATCAGATCACTCCTGCTGTACAATGCAAATATTTCTTTCTTCAGATCTTGTAAGATTGAACTTTCGAGAAAGTGATGGCTTGCTGGTTTGGGGTGAATGTTTCATTTATGTCAGGCACAGGGCAAGTTCAGACTCTGGATTACCAACTCTCCACTGTTGAACCCTAACCGAGACCTGCTTATATAGGCCTATGCAATGGATGTCCCCATCTATGTTCTAATTGTCCCACTACTTCCAGTCTGCAGTACCCAAATGTGAGTTATGTGGTATTGGTGATGATGGCAGGAATTCTTTACCCCGGTACCCCTTGCCACTGGCACTGTCCACTGTCAGGTAGTCCTGCAGGAGTTCTCCGCCATCTCCTCCAATGATTTTTAAGATGTGACTCTGTAATGTCAATAAGACCTTCTCAGCACTTTCCTCTAATTGACTCTAATGGATGAAGAGATAGCATACTCCAGGGTCAGACTTCAGCTGTGCTAGACAAGAGACGGACAGTCCTTTGATGAAGGGGCCTACTCTTCTACATCCATCCAATAGCCTTCCGCTGACGGCGGAGGCTAGAAGGAACAGGTGTGACTGTATCCTAGGAACAGTCTAAAGTATTCCATAGAAGACATAATTGTTAAGGTGTTTTTGTATATTTACATTATAAAATTCTGAGTTATAAATTTAACAAAACCTGAAATTAATTCTCATTCACCTACTCTTGTATAATCTGGATAAAATTGCATTTGTGATCATTGTCAATGCAACACCCTAGCAGCTTTTCAGAGTTACCAGAAACCAGCGTTCAAAGAAAGTAGTTGTGTAACCAGCATTAAGTAAGTGGAATTAGGAAATTGTGGAGCAAGGTCTATATTGTTTCAATATAGACAGAAGAGTCTAAAGAAACTGCATTATGAGTAAAACAGGATCACTATCTTTTCTTCTTATTGAGGTAGGCACGTATGGAATTAGCCAGGAATCATATTTTTGACAATAAAGATCACAGTAATATAGTTCTTGGACTTGAACAGGAAAAAAACGATGCCTAGACACTGTGACACTTACCAAATATAAGTGCCTCTTACATCTGCAATGAATCAAATCCTGATATCTTACATGGGCCCATGAACTTTGTCACACATTTTGTTTAAAAGGGCACCACCAAAGTATTATCCTGTATCCTACATATCCTAGAGGAGACTCTATCTATAACTAAAAGTGCTGCTATTTCTTGATTTCATAATTTTAGACATTGTTTATTGAGCTCCCATTGTAAAAGATCGTAAGTGATCTTATACTTCTGAGACTTCCTGCCCTATCCTCATACAGAAACACTTCCCTTACCTGGGCCAGGTTACTGTTGACTGGAACTCATTTAAATCTCTCCATCTTCCTGAATTGGTCTCTCTTAGAAACTTTTTAAACTACTAAATAGTCATCACCCTGGTATTTCCCCTTGAGCCTCTTGAATATGGGAATCTTTATTTGGTAAATTATGTACCATTCGTTCTTAATTTATACTCCTTATTTCAGTAGAGTCTATCTCAATAAACCTTTCTAAAAATGTGTAGAAGCTTAAATGCATAAGTTTTGTATAACTGATACCTTGCACCAAAATAGTTTGTTTCAGTGTGGAATTTTGAGCTGGGAAATACTGCTTTGTCATTCTGCTTACCAACTCTTTGAGGTGACTTTTATGACAGATAGGTAACTGATAGATATAGATATTTCCCCTCACAATGTCTCTTTGAGAGTTCAAAAATTGTACAATGATACATTTTGTTTGGGTAATTTGGGGAGGTAGCTCTCAGTGGTTAATCCTTTCAATCTGGAATCTCACTCATGTCACTTCTGTTCATGGAAAGTTTATTGTATTTTTTTTTTTACAATATCTTAGGTAATATACTCTAATTCATTTTACCTCTTGTCATATTTTGAAACTCCTACTTTCTCTAATTTACTTGGCATTATTCACCAGTTTTTCTTTTTTACTGTATTGTTCTTTTACCTTTTGGGTCATAACCTCAACTTTCTCAAATGAGCTTTCAAATAACATTTCATTTCTGCTAAAATTTACTTTTTCAATCTTTAATACCTACAATTTAATTCTCTGAATGTTCCATTTTAAAAACTATAGCATTCTGGTTCTTACATGCCATGGTGTCATGTCTTCTCTTGGTTACTATAGTTACTATGAAGTTGTGTTTATTGAAGTTTTCTTCCAATTGTCCCTCTTTAGAGTATTTTATTTTCCTCTACTTACATATACATATTTGTCTTAGTGTCTATTTTTAAATTTAGATGATTTTCTCAAATGTGTTAGCTTTTTTTTCTTAAAGATCAAGGAACTAAAAATTTATTGGAATATGTGTGGCATGAGAAAAACTATAATATGAATGGGTTTTACTTACATGGTGGATACAAAGTTGCTTCATTTGGTATTTAGCAGCATTTATCAAGTTTTATTTTGTTTTGTTTAGTTTGGTCTTGGATCAGATAATTCTTCCTAATGGTAGTATAAGTCTGGCTTTCAGGAGTTTCTTTTTCTTTTTTTTAATATTTTTATTTATTTATTTGATAGAGAGAGACACAGTGAGAGAGGGAACACAAGCAGGGAGAGTGGGAGAGGAAGAATCAGGCTTCCTACCAAGCAAGGAGCCAGATGTGGGGCTTGATCCCAGAACCCTGGCATCATGACCTGAGCCGAAGGCAGATGCTTAAGGACTGAGCCACCCAGGTGCCCCCCTTTCAGGATTTTCTAAGTTGAGTGAGAAAATCAGGATGTGGTCTCAAAGTTTAATAAGGAGACATTCATCTAATTCTCTTGTTTTAATATCCAAACTTGCCCTCAGCCCTTCTTAACTGTGTTCAGTACTTTCAAGCATAGAGCTCATTTGTTTTAAGATTCCATAGGTTATTTCCTACCTTCCTAGGAGAAAGTAGTCACCTATTGTGCAAGGTAAAGAAGGGGATTTGAACAGAAAATGATCTAAGTGATTTTTAAACAGTTTCAAGCATTCTTCCTACTTTTATTTCCACCCATGATACCTGCCTTCATTGAAATGGTATCCCCATTTCCTGAGACACTCTGTGGATTTGTAGTATAAATAAACTTGCTTATTATTGGTTCCTGACACTGCCAACTGACAGATTTCATCTTTCTCTCCTATGCTACATTAGCCAATACTCACCATTTTCCAAAATTTTAATGTCATTTCTCAATTGATATTTTCTCCTCAACTTTTCCCTGGAGTGTCTACATTTTTAATAAAATTGTTCCTTTATACACCATGGAGGTTTTGGAAAAAGCATACAAAAGATTAAGGTATTTTGTATACCATGTTTAATAAAAAATACAATTTATTTTATAGTTGAATAACTGTCTAGGTAGTTTATATGCTTGGCATAGTTTGAGACATATGGTACAAATTCCATCCCATCTATTAAAATTATTGATGATGATATTAATGCACTTGTTACTAGAAATTTGTTGTTGTTCTTGAAATTATTCTTCCCAAGGTCACCCAGACCGATAATGGCAGGACTGGAACTCTAATCCCAGCCTTCTAACTTCTCTCCTTCACCCTTTTAAAAAATGGGACATAATTACAACTGCTGACCTTAATTTGACAAATGTCTCCTACAGAAACATCTGAATACAGGGCAGTGCATATGTCAGACACCAGTGTATAGAAATATTTTAACCTGGAATCCAAATTTACTTTGAGATTTTTAGTGTGCTTCTGCCTTTGTCTTGAAGTATACCTCTACAGGCATTCTGGTTCCAGTTTGAGTTGATTACACTTTATACAAACAATTTTGAGCACTCACAGGAATGTAAGTTATTTTTTAGGTGCCAAGACTACAGACATTAATTTTAATCCTACACTGAATCAGTTCACTTACTAGAGCCTAAACAGATTAATCATAACATAGTCACATACCTGAGCTAATGAAGCCATGAAGAAATATTTAAGAGATCAGAACCACGTGGAGGTTAAGACTTCCCCAAAATGGTGTGTGTCGAGTTTGTATGAAGGTTGAGCAATAGGCCTTATGGTCATACTCAAAGCAAAGGAAACTGGGGGAATAAGACAAAAAGTTGTGAAGGTATATAATATGCTATGCCCAGAGTAGGGTCACTATGGCTAGAACGGGGATATATAATTTTTTACAGCCAAATTTCCACATATTCCAGTGAACTCTAATTTATTTTTGGCTCTTTGACTAAAACTTTGCATGCTACAAACCAAATGTTTATTTATACACAATACACAATTTGGTTCAACATGTTTGAAACAACAATAAATATTAGATGTTTATCAAAATATGGAACATTTAGGATATATCAGAGTAGTAACTACAGTTCTAGAAGATAAAGTATGTGGAAACAAATATTAGTAATAACAACGGGGGAGCTAGAGTGGGGTTTGAACTTATTTCCACTGGCAATGAGAAATTCTAGAAAAATATTTATTTAAAGCTGATAACTTTGGGGCGCCTGGGTGGCTCAGTGGGTTAAGCCTCTGCTTTTGGCTCAGGTCATGATCTCAGGGTCCTGGAAGCGAGCCCTGCATCAGGCTCTCTGCTCAGCGGGGTGCCTGCTTCCCCTTCTCTCTCTGCCTGCTGCTCTGCCTACTTGTGAACTCTCTCTGTGTGTCAAATAAATAAATAAAATCTTTAAAAAAATTGATAACTTTAAGAAAATTAGAGGCATAATTAAATTTGCTTTATAAGATGTTACATCTACTGGGAGGACTTGGGAAATGAATATCAGTTTATTTGATCAATTGAGTATGTTTTATCCCATCTATATCAATTAACCTCTTGTTATATGTAAAATTTGCCCTGATATTAACAGGAATTGCAAACTTGCTAGTCTTACCATTCTCCCCATTTCTGTGGACTCTGTCTTCTCCCATGACATAATGACCTTCGAATCTCTCTCTGCCTAGCCTTCACCCAGAATAATGCTTCATTCTCTCTGATCATACCTCACAAACTACTTAAATAGCATTATTCACTTGACCTGTTTGGCAAAAAAAGTGTTTAGAAATTGTTAGAAATTGCCATTCTGAAAGTTGACATGAAGTAATGAGCACACGAAGCAAACAATTTTCAGAACACACATTCTGCCAGCACAATCTATTTTAGACAAACAATGGAAGGCTTAAAATAGCTACAGTGTCATGGTGCCCATATTACAATGAATAAAATGTTTTAGGTGATAAAGGAACATGTTTGCTTTCCTTCACAAGGTCACAAGGGATACTGAGCAAGTTTCTGTGATGTGCTATTGTAAAAGGGTAAAAAAAAATAGCATGAGTATGACTTAATGGGTATGAAAGTCATATTTGTACTTTCTCAAGGCTTTTGGATGCTATTTTTTTAAACTAATGATAAATTCTCCTCACAACTTAGCTATAGTTCCACATAATTATTCTTCCTTTTAAAAAAATGTATTTCTTTTTATAAGGTTATTACTTTGCATGTCTCAGTGTAAAATAAATCTAAATACTATATATGTATAAAAGAGTACCCTATTTAGCTGTAGCATTATAAAGGATGACATTTTAAAATCAATGGTGTGGGGCATAGAATTAATTAAATTGTGCCATATAAATTTCCAAAGCCTCATTATATTTTATATCTATACTGAATGAAAATTATCTCTTGCCTATAGAAACTTAAAATATAAGAATAGAAAGAACCTGTAAATACCTTTATATTGCCATGGTACTGGCATAAATCAATGGCATACTTAAAGGATATACAGAAACAGAATTTAATAAAGGGGCTTTTCACATAGTTTGAGTGGATCATAAAATCCACAGTAGATGAAGCATATAAGGACTATCAACACTAAAAAGATATTATCAACATTGCCCTGATAGGACAAGAGGCTGAAGCAGAACCCAAAAGAGTGGTAGCCAAGGAAGAGAGGTTAATCTACATGAGTCATGGTCACAGAGGCATACAGCCATTGTCCAAACTACGGTCAAACCACAGAGAAGCATGAGAGAGCAAAGGAGA
This sequence comes from Taxidea taxus jeffersonii, assembly GCA_003697995.1. Taxonomy (NCBI): domain Eukaryota; kingdom Metazoa; phylum Chordata; class Mammalia; order Carnivora; family Mustelidae; genus Taxidea; species Taxidea taxus. Next base: position 58,267 of record ML107106.1, on the reverse strand, counting down.
ATTATACTGTACTTTGATCTCTCTTTTAAATATTTTTACATATTTTCTTTTTTTTAAGATTTTATTTATTTATTTATTTATTTGACAGACAGAGATCACAAGTAGGCAGAGAGACAGGCAGAGAGAGAGGGGGAAGCAGGCTTCCTGCTGAGCAGAGAACCCCATGTGGGGCTTGATCCCAGGACACTGGGATCATGACCTGAGCCGAAGGCAGAGGCTTTAACCCACTGAGCCACCCAGGTGCCTCATTTTTTACATATTTTCAATATTTTTTACATATTTTCAATTATTGTTAGTTCTTTCCCAGAACTGATGGGAAAGAGGGGTTCATATACTTAAGTTTATAGAGACTGGTTAATGTCTAGTAATAGAGCTGAGAATAGTAAGGCATAAACCTTGTGAGTACACCAAAACTTTTGCAAACATTCATTTGTAATACAACATTCTTAATTCATTTAGATGATGAAACTTTCATTTTCCCAGTGAAAGAAATCTGCAACATCTCATCAACTATCATGTAATAGCAGGGTATGGTTAAATCATTAAAAATTAGCCACCAATAGTACTGGTGTATACCAGAGCTGCTACATTTCCCATTTTGTAGCTTATAGTAAGTCCTCAATCAGTAATCATTGCTTCCTTTTTATACATGTTATCTTCCCCTGCCCTCTGTCAATACCCTCATTGTTTGTTCGTTTTCCTCTTTTCTGAAGGGATGATTCAAACTTCTATCATTATAATCCTTGAGTCCTTATATATCCTATCTTCACAAGGCTACTGCTGTTTCTCATTACTCAGTGTTATTGAATATGGGAAAACTGAGTTGCACCCATGTGATTCTCTGCATTCCAGACAGCATTCTATTTGGCACATTTTGTAGCTGTAATCCAATTTATCTAGGTTATGGACCAGATCAATTGTCCTGGCCAGCATAGTGATTCCCGAAGCATGCCAACTGAATAGCATGAAGAGTGCAAAATTGTCTTTGGGCAATCTCACCTTCTAATTGAAAATAGTCTTGGCTGTGTTTCCTAGAGGAAAAATTTTTAGCTTGAAACACTATTGAAACCCACCAAGCTCAAGACTGGGGTAACAGAAAGAAAAAAATAATTTAATAAAATCTTAGGTGTAATTATCAGAAAGGACACTTTAAACTTCACCTCCTAGTTTGTGGGGCCTTAAAAACTGGGAAATCTGCAAGAGGTCATCCTACATTGGCCTTTGTTTTAAGGTATATGTTATAATCGTATAGGATAACACACCAACCGAATTAGCCATTCTTTTGCAGCAACTCTGTAATTGAGACTTCAGTGGTCTTTCTATATAGTTCTATCACTTGACATGACCAGTGAATGTCATCAGTGGAGAACCATCATTGTATTTTTTTCAACATGAAATTCATTCTCTAGACATAGATGTGTTCTTCAGGTGTCTTACAGATTAACACATCATGCTGAGGTGATGCTGACAAGACATCTACAGGTGGAAAAGGTAAATATATGTACAAATTAATTTGTCTATTTCTATAAGGACAAATTTCTGCCTTTCCATGATGGAAGTAATTCAATATAATGAACCTGCTTCCAGGAAGCGAACATAAAAAGATGCCATACCAGGCTGTTGCTTCAGCAGCTTTCATAACCAGATCACTTTTGGTGTGGAAAGCATATGTGGTTAAGTTCTTGCATAATTTTTGTTCCCGTGGCTATCTTCAGATTATGCATAGGCACATTTACCAAGAACAGGAACAACTGTGGAAAGAGGCTTACTGACAGTTGCAGAATGGGTCATCTCTCATTTTAGACAAAATAGATAACCAGATTTGCTATTCAATATCTTCCCACTGCTAAGTTTCCTTTCCACAGTATTTATCAAGGTCATCTGTTAGTGAGGTTATAGTGTAGAACTGCATATTTTCCGTGGTTCTAAATATCATGTATATCCATCTACATACCAGTCATAGACTTGGGTAATTGAGTCTTCTGTTAACTGGAGATCGGAAAATTCACATGAGGCCACTGTTTTAGGTTCAGGGAGAGATTTTGAACCTATTCAGAACAAGTACCATTAGAATATGAGCCACAATTCATGCTACTGTGCTCTCAAAACCTCCTTGGGTACGTTCACAATGTAAAATTTTATTTTTAATAATAGAATTCTTGCTCACATGCCAGTTTTCTGATTGAGTGGATCAAATAGGACGTCTTTCTAAAATGAACATCTTGCTCTTAATAATCACTTAGTGTCCCATGATCAGGCATTCTGTGTCTACATGGGTCCAATAGCAAGACAGGAACTATACTACTAAAGGTAAAATTTTTGTCAGCAGAGTAAATCTTGGACTTATTTCAACATTTGAGAGCCTTAATTATGATTTTTTTATTGTGACTTGCTAAAATCTTCAGACAATATCTCAACCTACTATACAATGTTCAAGTACAATTTATCTGTTGGTTCATATGATCTAAGTGACAGGGTTGCTTTTGCCAGAGCCTGAATGTGATGCAGAACCCTCTCTGGGTCTGGCACCTGCTGAAAGGGGCATCATTATAGCCTATATGGTAAATGGAATACAGAATCAAACTGTATGTATGTATGTATGTATGTATGTATGTATGTATTTTGCCTCTAACATCCAAAAAATCTCAAGCATTCTTCTTTCAACTCAATAGGTGGTTCAAAGAACAGCAACTTGTTTTTCACTTTTTCCCCCTTGTTTTTGTTTTAAATATTTTATTTATTGATTGATTTGACAGAGATCACAAGTAGGCAGAGAGGCAAACAGAGAGAGAGGGGGCAGCAGGGTCCCTGCTGAGCAGAGAGCCTGATGTGGGGCTCTATCCCAGGACCCTAGGATCATGACCTCAGCTGAAGGCAGAGGCTTTAACCTACTGAGCCACCCAGGTGCCCCTTGTTCTTCACTTTAAAAGAGATCTCCTAACGTGCCCCCAAAACTGGACTTTTAGAATTTTCGATGATGAAGCAAACCCTTGAACTCTCTCATAAATTCTGGTACTCTTGTATTTAAGATATATAGGATGTTTTCTATTTTCTGCTCACCAAGTTCAGATAGCACAATAGTATCAGTATTTTGGACAAAGGTGATTGATATTCTGGAGGATACTGAAATGATCAGTTTTCTTACAGACTATGTTACGATTAAGTACATGAGAATTGGCATAATCCTGAGATAATATACTCATGACATATTGTTTTCCTTGAGAGATAAAAGTGAACTGCTCTTTGACTGCCTTCGGCTCAGGTCATGATCCTGGAGTCCTGGGATCAAGTCCTGCATCAGGCTCCCAGCTCCATAGAGAGTCTGCTTCTCCCTCTGTCCTTCTCCCCTCTCATGCTCTCTCTCACACTCTCTTTCTCTCTCTTTCTCTGATAAATAAATACAATCTTTTAAAAAATGAACTGCTTTTGATGTCTTTACTGATGACATTGAATATAAAAACATTCTTAATAGCTTTCATATCAATATTTTGTTGATATCAATATGGAATAGGAGCTCTGACTAGTGTCACCATTTGAATAAATTCAAAGTTATCTAGTTGTTTTATAATATTAATTTACTTTCTCACTAGCTCCAGAAGTGAGTTATATGAAATAAATGAAAAATCACCACCAATGCAGCTTTGACATTGATGATGGAAGTATTCCCTGCAGTTCCCTCAGAGATGCTTTATTTTTTTAAAGATTTTATTTATTTATTTGACAGACAGAGATCACAAGTAGGCAGAGAGGCAGGCAGAGAGTGAGGAGGAAGCAGGCTCCCTGCCGAGCAGAGAGCCCAACGCCAGGCTGGATCCCAGGACCCTGAGATCATGACCTGAGCCAAAGGCAGAGGCTTTAACCCACTGAGCCACCCAGGAACCCCTCAGAGATGCATTATTGCCTTTTACTATTATTTGGCTGAGGTGAGACATGAGGTATACAGGAGGTAGCAATTCCAAGGATCTTTTCTACTATGGAATTCCACTGATTTATTAGGGAACCAATTGAAGGTTATGCATGTTACTAGGTATATCTAGCCTGACTTTACATTCTGGAACAAACAAAGTAACTATAGATGAATATAGATCCTCTTTACTCACTGTGAGATTGACTGGGACAAAGATTCCACCTATCTCCTCAACTACTCTAACCACAGAGGTTATTAGACATGGCAAGCAATTTTGTATACATAAAGACCAATTTAGAATAGTCCTTTGTTTCTGCATATATCTCTGGAAAATATTAGCCTGATCTTTCCAACTTACATTTTTCTCCAATTTTTGGTTTTTAAGTAACCAAGTGCTTCAGAAAAGGATACTGCTAGAGCACTATATCAACCTTCTTATTTTAGGCTGGAAGTCAAGTCCTGCTTCCCACCTATCATGCTTTTCTCAGTGATTCATTCAACATATATTCACTTAGCACATACTAAAATGTAAGACCATTGGTCTTTAAGGATGGAAATACAGTAAGTCATGTATACTATTCCACTTCATGGGAACTCATACTCTAAACTGGAAACATTACATATATCTATATAACATATGAAAATAAAGACAGAGCTAAAATAAAGCAGAGATAATGTATAAAAGAGATATTACTTGGTCTGTGCTTCAAAGCAAATGTTTGAGCTGAAGTGTGAAGGATTATAAGGTATTAATCAAGTGAAGGAAATGAGAGGGAAGTACTTGTGAATCTATAGTATGAGGCAGATGGAAAATAGAAGAGTGGTCTTGAAGAAGGTAGATGTAATGAAGGGTTCTAAACATTATATATCAATGATCAGACTCATACAAATTCCATTTTATCCATGAAGATCATTTACTTTACAATGAGTAAATTTAAATATACCAAATACATTATAGATTGTAGTAGGAAGTGAAAAGCAATGCTCAGGGGCGCCTGAGTGTCTCAGTGGTTTCAGCCTCTGCCTTTGGCTCAGGTCATGGTATCAGGGTCCTGGCATCAAGCCCTACATGGGCTCTCTGCTCAGCAGGGAGCCTCTTCCTCTTCTCTCCCTGCCTGCTGCTCTGCCTACTTGTGATCTCTCTGTCAAATAAATAAATAAAATCTTAAAAAAAAAAGATAAGCAATGCTCAGAGAAACTCTCCTATTTCTTTTCCCTTTGTTGACACACCCAGATTTCAGCAGTTAGAACAAGTTAAGTTTCTTGCAATCCGAAGAGCTAGACTTACAAACAAACCAGAGCTAACAATTACCTTAAAGCATGATATAATATGAAATTTAAAAATATATGCATGGCTGGGACACCTGGGTGGCTCAGTTGGTTAAGCGGCTGCCTTCGGCTCAAGTCATGATCCCAGCGTCCTGGGATCGAGTCCCACATCGGGCTCCTTGCTCGGCAGGGAGGCTGCTTCTCTCTCTGCCTCTGCCTGCCACTCTGTCTGCCTGTGCTTTCTCTCTCTCTAACAAATAAATAAATAAAATCTTTAAAAAAATATGCATGGCGGGGAAAGTCTTATATAGATTAAGGATAAATATAGATTTAAGACACATATCAGCATATCGGGGTAGTTTCGATTAAGAATGGAAGAAAGAATTAAGCAAGAGAAGGAAGGCCTTGAAGAACTAATGAAGATATAGGTCATAAGCTGAAGGGTATGCTTAATTTAATCAGTAACTGAAGTCCACCAAAAAGATGAAATTTAAAACATCTACTGAGTAGGATACACATGAATATGATATAATTGCGAAGATTGATTGTAACCTCTGATGGTTATCCCTGAGGCATTTATGTTCTGTATATAAGCCTCTCCTATAAAGAAAGCATAGCACTGAAAGAAGGTTAATTTAGCTTGAACATAGATAGCAATTGTCAGGATAAAGCCCTAGAGAGAAAAGGAAATCAGGTCATAAACGTCCTTAAAGGTGAAGTTAGTGACATTGACTTTTATTTTAAGACCCCTAAAAAGATATCGCAAGGCTTTAAGGAAAGTATTGGCATGATCATACTTATATTTTATTGGATGACAGGAGAAGAGTGAGAAGGCAGTTGTGCAGCAGAGACCACTGTAGGTTTGGAAAAAGTCGACTGTGGAGATAGAAACACATCAATGGATTCTAAAAATATTTTCAGTTTCTTTCACATTTCTCTGTGATCATCAACTTTCTGCAGACAGAATATTTAAACATTAATGTTAACAAGGAACATAGTGATAATATCTTTAACAAAACATAGCCCAGTAATCACTCCCTTGTTCTAAGAACCATGGCTAGCTAGAGGCACTGAGAACATCAACATTTTAATGAAACTTCGAAGCTTCACTAGCATGGTGCAAATTGAACACCTTGGCATTGCTATATTCTAGTGCCACATCTTTTACAGCTAGGTAGGGAAGGAATAGGAGAAGTCACTTTCAATGTAAATGACTATTACTTAATTTACAAAGAAATTAGTGTTAAGAAATCTTTAGAAGTTAATAGAATATCATTACTTGGGTAAGTCACACAACATAAAACCTGTAATGCAGAAAGCCATGTATTTTTTTTTATGTAAGTACTTGGTTTCTTTTATGTTGAGAACAAAGGTGAAACTAAACTCAGAAACCTTGAAGCAGCCACTTTATAAGCTTAAATAACTCCAGTGAATTTCTATAACAGACAATTTTTTTCACACATGAAATTGTAGGGAGTTATATAAACCAGTGGTATGAAATTATCTGGTTCTTCTATGTGAGAAATGACTCAGAGTCTGTTATATAAACCTATAAACCTTTGTGGGCTTATTATCTGATCCAGATATTCTTCCCTACTTTACAATATATTTGTGAGCTCTAATTCAATTATTACAAACTGTAGACCTCTCTAACACCCAACAGGAAAATGGAGGATAAAAAAGCCATACACCCAATTTTTATCAATCAAAACCCTTTCAACTAATGTTGGCAATGAAAATGTCTGTGTAAAGAAATGTGCAGTAACAATATTTGTTGTTAAGATTTAACTTGGGGGTTGTGGGGGTCAGTATTACTTGTCAACTTGGTTAGGCCAGTCTTCAGTTACTCAACAAAACACTAATTTAGATATAGCTGTGAAAGCTACTTTGTAGATGTGACTGAAGTCCATAATCAATTGGCTTTAAGTAATGGAGATTATCCTGTATAATCTGGGTAGCCTGGTTCTAATCAGTTAAAAGACCCTAAGAACATAAGGTAATCTGAAGAAGGAATTCCACTCATAGATAGCAGCTCCATCTCATGCAGAGAGCTCAAGCCTGACCTGACAGTCTGCCCAACTGGTTTCATACCTGCCTTGCCAGCCCACATGAGTATGTAAGCCAATTTCTTGCAATAAATATCCTAACACGTATCATGTATCTCCTACTAGTTCTATTTCTTGATTAAACCCTAGTTGATACAGGGATATTCTGAAAGTATAAACTACGGTCCTGCTGTTTTAAGAGGGGTAAGAAATCTACAAATTTTAACATTCTGGGCCAGGTAAGAAAACACGGTCTCCTCTTTGTTTACCTGTTTAGGGAGAAAAGTTTCTGGGAGATAGGAGTGGTGGGAAGAGAATATTAAAGTTACTATAAAACTGATCAAGCTGTTATCCTAGTTTCTAATAATATCTATCCCAACTCTCCTCAAATCTCAAAATTAACAATCTCTAATATTATTGTCCACCATTACTAGGTTATTGACTTATCCTCTAGGTGTTTTTAGCCAGAAAAAATTTGGTATCCTACATTATCCTTAGCAGAAGAGAGAGAGAAAGAGGAGAAGGAAGGGGAGGGAGAGACACTCCAGGTGTAAAATTAAAAGACAGGGCTTTTGTTGTCATTGCTCTCGTTTTTAATTGATTTATTTATTTGAGAGGGAGAACAAGAGTGGGGAGAGGCAGAGGAAGAGAGAGAAGCAGACTCCCCATTGAGCGGGGGCCTGATTGGGCTTAATCCCAGGACCCAGAGACCATGACCTGAGCCAAATGCAAATGCTTAACCTACTGAGCCACCGAGATGTCCCAATTAAAACACAGTTCTAATAAAAATCATAATCTAGGGGCGCCTGGGTGGCTCAGTGGGTTAAGCCTCTGCCTTCGGCTCGGGTCATGGTCTCAGGGTCCTGGGATCGAGCTCCACGTCGGGCTCTCTGCTTAGCAGGGAACCTGCTTCTCCCTCTCTCTCTGCCTGCTTCTCTGCCTACTTGTGATCTCTCTCTGTCAAATAAATAAATAAAATCTTTTTAAAAAATCAGAATCTATGTGGGAAAACATACAGGAAAAAGCATATACCATGTCCTGTAGTTTAGGTATAATTAATTTATCTAGAATGTGTGGTTGCCTAAAAGGCAGACACTCTGATGAATTACCAAATTTGCCTTCTTTTATAAAAAAAGTCCATCTTTCCCCTGCCATTCAATATATTCTATACCATCTGTTTTCTTCAACAACCAAGACCAAGATAGAGGGAAATGCAGGAATTCCCCCCCTTGAATTCTTTAAATCCTGCCCTCTCAGTTTCAGAATTTGTCTGAAGTAGTACATCTTTCCTGAATTAATGGTACATGGGATACTCTACTCCAAGCTGAGACTTCCCCAAGATAAACTTATCTCAATAAAACACAACAATGGCAATAATCATCTAAAAGTAGCTGTTGGGAAGTGTGAAATATTATATATATATGAAAAGCTCTGGCTCTTGTTCTCCACTTTCAACAATTATGTTTTCTGTAACCTTCCAAATCCCCTGGTCCTTATAAAGGACTTGTAAATGTCCTCATGTCATGTTCCTAAACTGCTAGATACACCTATGGTTTATACAGGTCAAACTAGACACTTAAATAGGATAAGAATCATCTACCTACAACTTTCAGTCTAGTAGTAACACTAATATCTGTCACTCACCCAGGAATGCACTTTTGCTCATCAGTGTTTTGCTGGGTACAGAGATCTCCAGGGGCTTTTTCTTGGCTTTCCTTACTATAATAAGTATTACCTCATGGGCAATGGAGGGAGACAAATGGGGATTCTTCACAATTCTGCACAATGTTGAGATGTTGGTTCTAATCATACACGCCTAAGTTGGGATAATAAATATGCCACTGGTTCAAGAACCCACTTAAACTACTGGGCAAACATTTGGAAACCCGTTTGTTTTATCTGAACCCATAAATTTCCATGATGCTAAAATTTTTCAGTGTCATTCTGGGTTAAAATGTTTAAGAAAAAAATTAGAAAAATCCCTGAAATGATTAGATTTTATCTTTTTTTCAGAGCACATGTTCTTGATAAATGGTGAATAGTCCCTATGAAGAGGGCTACAAAGAGGACTCACTGAACAAATTTATAATGTTATTACTATTTTTTTTACTCAATATTACTCATTGCAGTCTTTTTTTTTTTCTAAGAAAATGTAGGCAAGGGATTTTGCTACAGAGCAACTATTTATCAGAATGAGTCAAAGCAGTATGATTTATTTGAGGGGTTTGAATTATACAAATCAGAGACAATTTCAGTATATTTCCTATTATGGTCCTTGAGATCCTATCAATTAGTCACAACCAATAGTCTCTGTGGATGAAACTATTCTGGTTTCTCTGCTGGACCTGCTATTTGTGTATATGAATGCATGGTTATACCTTTGCTAACTGTATGTTCCTTCCTTGATCTCTGACAATGGAGAATTTCCTCATCCCTGATTAAATTACAGCTGTAACATCTTTAACCAGAATTTACAACATATAGGTAAAAATCCCAGGACAAAAAAATCAATCAATCACTCAATCAATCCCAGGACAGTTTCAAAGAACTTCAAGACTCTGTCATTATTGTACTTCTCAAAAATAAAAAGAAAAGTCTTCTAACTACTCTCAGGAAAACACTAGAGAATATATGGGTTGATCATTAATAAAACACATTTTTTTAGGCATCTTTATCTCCAAATGTTGGTTTTATACCTGTATATCTCAAAGTTGATCCTCCTACCACTTAAGAATTGTCTGCAATGCTACTAAAAGCATAGATTTCTGAACCTCATCTTAATTTTAATGACTCAGGTCTTCTGTGAGTGTGTCCTAGAATATATATTAGCAAACAAAGATATTCTGAGGGACATGAGAATTTGAGAATTATTTTTAATTTTGTTGAGACATTTCTGATATTCAACTTTTTTTTTTAATCATGTCCCCTTTAAATTGAAATCTAAACCACAATTGGCCACCTTGACAAATACAGGTGATCCCTGACTTAATGATGATTTGACATAATTTCTCAACCTTATGATGGTGCAAAAATATATGCATTCAGTAAAAACTGTCCTTTGAATTTTTAATTTTAATATTTTCCCAGGCTAGCGATACATGGTACAATCCTCTCTAATGATGTTGGACAGTAACAGTGAGCTGTAGCTCCCCATCAGTTATCTGATCATGAGGGTAAACAACCTACACTCTTACAGCCATTCTGTTTTCTACTTTCGATGTAGTATTCAATTATAGAAGATATTCAATATATATTTTTTTGTAAAATAGCATTGTAAGAGTATTTGCCCAACTGTAGGCTACTATATGCATTCTGAGAATGTTTAAGGTAGGCTAAGCTAAGCTATGATGTCCAGTAGATAAGATGTATTACATGTATTTTCAATTTACTGTATTTTCAACTTATGATGGTCTTATTAGGATGTAACCCCATTGTAAGTCCAAGAAGATCTATAGTTAGAATTATTACTTGAACATAATTTTGAATTCCCTTGATCTAAAACTAAATTCTTATATTCCTAGGGAAAATTCACTCAATATCCATTCCTAAATATTTTCCAGATATCTGCTGGTATAAATTAGAAAAGCTCTGCAATTATTTTGATATATAAAAATTCTCTTCAACAACCTGACTTTACAATTGGGAATATGGCATGCTGGGTCCCAACTAATTCAGAAGAAAAGAGAACTTGAGGGCTACAACATGAGAAAAATGCACTTTTTTTTCCTTTTTCTAGTAAGAAACTTTCTAAGAAAAAGCAGATTCTTTAAGCAAGGAAGTAGGAACTTTTTTTTTTAAGATCTATTTATTTATTTATCAGACAGAGAGAGGGAGAGAGAGCACAAGCAGAGGGAGCAAAAGGCAGAGGAAGAAGTAATTTTTTTATTTTCCTTTTGAGCAAGGAGCTCAATGCAGGACTTGATCCCAGGGTCCTGGGATCATGAAGGCAGACGTTTAACTGACTGAGCCACCCAGGCATTCTGGAAGTAAGAACTTGATGTCATGAGAGAATGTATTGTTTCTTTCAATAATGGATGCTCATACTGGTTAGAAAGTCAGGGAACTGAAATTCCTTAAAATCTTTAGTTTCATCATAATTCTCAGGATTCTACTCATTTAGGATAAATATATTTTTTACTTAAAACATCTGTTATGTTTATAAATCTAACAGATATTAAAATTTGGAGTTGGTAGTATTATACTGTATTTTCAGCATAATAAGCAGAAAAGAGTTTCTTCTAGGGAAATCATGGAAATCCTTGGATTTTAGGTGAGACATGAACCAAGAATTTAGTGTTGTCTTTGTCATTTCCCTTAACTTCTTCGATGTTAATAAAAAAAAGATTCTAGGGGCACCTGGGTGGCTCAGTGAGTTAAAGCCTCTGCCTTTGGCTCAAGTCATGATCCCAGGGTCCTGGGATCAAGCCCCACATCCGGCTCTCTGCTCAGCGGGGAGCCTGATTTTCCCCTCTCTCTCTGTCTGCCTCTCTGCTTACTTGTGATCTCTGTCTGTCAAATAAATAAATAAAATATTAAAAAAGAAAGGTTCTATTACATGTTTTTTTTTTCAACTTTTAATGTCCTTTAACTGCTCTAAGATCAGAGGCAACTTAAACCCCAAAGTCATCCTTTCATCAGACCTTTTAGGATAGCTGAGTACAGGTGACAACTTAATTAGATATAGATCACTACATACTATGAATTGTCACATTTTCTCCTCTGCTCTAAGAAAATTTTAATTGATTCATGATCAAATTAGTCCCATTAACAAATTCTAAATCTTCCTTACCTCCATTTATTGTATCCTGCTTTTGTTATCAATTCAGTTTATGTGTTGAAAATCACATTAGCAGAAAATGAACTGGAAGGATAGTTTAGGTGACATGATAGTACATGTAATAATACAAATTTGGTAATCAGGCAGGAGCCAAAGCAGAGCCAGATCCAAATTAGAGAAATACTTGTTTATAACAGCTCCTCTCATTCTCTCACCACTACACTTTAACAGCCTACGCCTGCCTTTAGAAACACAGCCCCAAGGATTGTACTCTGCCATTGAATTCCAACAGTAGAGCATCACATTTGCTATTATATCTAGACTCCATTCTTGTATCTTCCAACAATCTTTAACTGAGCTTGTATTTTGTGACATTCATTCAAAAGTTAAAACCCAGCTGGCAAGATAAAATTGGGTGAACTTAAGTCATACTTACTTTCCTTTGAAGCTAGGGAGATGAGAGATGGGATAGCTACTCTCCACTGGCTGTTTATGTGTGTATGTGTGTGTGTGTGTACTTTTACCACTAATAATTTATGTCCCTTTCAATTCAACCAATGCTAGTTAATTACATCATTTCTAAATACACACTTTAAATCATTAGAGGATGCAAAGTTTAGTGACAATGGTTTGACCTTCATGGAGTTTGTTATCTAAACACTGGAGAAATCACAGAACCATTCTAGAATTCAGCTTTATTGTCCATTAAATGAGGGTTTTATTATTATAAATAGTATTATATTTATATGCTTAAGTATAATATGTAGCACATATATAATATATACAAGTTATTATATTTTATTACTATTAAACCACTTTTCTTACCCTCTTTCTCCACTGGTAATGATGTTGAGGGACAAGTAATGATGAAAGAGGGATGACTTACCATTATTTGTTTTCTCTTCCATAAAAATTTAGGAAGTATAAAATCAAGAGACTAAGTAATGCCAAAATCTAGGTGGAAAGTGAAATCCATTCAGTCAAACGTGAAAGAGTAAAATTATTCCTAAAATTGAAAGCTTTTCAGGGCCAGGATATAGATCCAAAATCTGAGAGGGAAAGAGGCCATAATCACAGATGTAGGCTGGCTGAAAATAGAAAATAGTCCAGGGCAATTTCCTAAGCAGGTGTTTTCTACTTGGCATTTATAAAAGGTATGGGTAAATTAGCAAAATTTAAAGACTGAGATATGGGAAAAAAATCTACACAAAACATAAAAATATGAAATACATTTTTCTCTAAATTTTTTACAGTCATAGATATCTTTGAACCGTGGTTTGACACAGATAAAGTACTTGGGTTAAATTATTTTATTATTACTATTACTTCTTTTTAAAGAAATCTCAGCTTGAAATTCTGCTGGCAAACTTGTCAAAAGTTTATTTTCATGCAGTCTGAATGGATTTCCTAAAAAGAAATTAATCTAAGGAAAAAAAGGAACAAATCTCAATAACCCTGACCAAGAAATAAAGGTCTGTCCTCAAAAGTGAAGCTAAACATAGCTTGATGGCTCTTGGAACCATCTGTATCTTATTCTAATACCAACTGCACTCATATTTACTCTTTCAGAGAGAGTGGCAGGGAGGTGGGATTGGAGATGCAGAAATATAACGAAAACAAAAACCAGCATAACAGTTTTCTAAAACTGAAATATTCATTGTGGTGCAAGCTGTGCTTCTGATGAGCCTTCTAACTGATGTAAAAGAAATTGTGAGAGAGGGATATTCACCTACCTCATGCTGGAACAGAGCTGAACTTTGGCATTCAAAGATTTCATGGCCTTTGCTGTAACAAGGGACAAGGGTAACAGGAGGACATGGTAATTTCCAGCAGGTCCCCAGTTGATGATAGTGAAGCAACAGCTGTGTTCTGAAAGACATAATGTGATTCTATGTACCTGTAAGACAACCTCTGAGGCCCTCATAAATACTGGACATTCGGCATGAGCAGATGGGAGAAAAGGACCAATGGGACTTGGAGCTTCACAGTCACTGTAGCTTCATATATACCCAGGAGCTGCTTTACATGACCTCTAAAATTGTTTGAATCCAAAATATCTAAGAAGAAAAAGGCAATGACATATTTGTGAATGACTGTATTTGCAAATAGGGATTAGCTTATGAGAAATTGGCAGTAGGATGTTAAATATGGACCCTTAATTACCGTAGTTAAGATTCACAAAACACTTGACTCTATACTCTAAATACACATTGCATTGTCATCACAATTAAGTTTCTTAAAAAATTCTAGGTTTAAAAGATATAAAAGAGACTTTAAAATTAAATATTGGGTGACCTTTTACTCAACAACTGTCAGCAGCATTCTTCTCACGTAACCATTAAACTAAAAATATCAATTCATTTTGGGTCACACTTTCATTTAAGGAATTCTCATCAGTGCTCAGTAAAAGGAGAATCTTTGTCTTCTCTTTCTCTCATTCTACCACTTCTCTATTTATTCGATTTCTGTCCCTTCTTTGATATCAAATGGTTCTTTTGCTTAACCCCTCACACTATTAACTTGATTCTAGACTTTCCTAACAATGTTAACTAATTTTTCTGTGTTTTTCTTTTGCTTCTTGATCTTATCCTCCTTTACTTACATTAAAAAATTTCTCACTCTCCCTGATATGAGGAAGTGGAGATGCAACGGGGGTGGGAGTTAAGGTGGTAGGAAAAGTAAAAATGAAATAAGATGGGATCGGGAGGGAGAAAAACCAAAAGAGACTCTTAATGTCATAAAACAAACTGAGGGGGGTGGGGGGAAGAGGGGTTGGGTGAGGGTGGTGGGGTTACATCATATGTTTAAATAAAGCTTAAATAAAGTAAAAAAAAAAAAAATTTCTCACTCTTCTTTCCTATGCTGTTCTTTATACTCTGCATGAATATACCCCTGTCCTTCCCAAACAAGTATAACAAAAATATCCACATTTTCTAATTTACAGTGTTTACTTATAAAACTGGCTATAAAGAGACTTATTGAAAACCTACAGTTAAATAGGATGAATGTTCCAGAGATTATTTTTCTTCAATATTATAGTTTCATATAAGTACTTCTTGAGTGAATAATGATAAATGAAAATTCTCTAAGCTTTTAGTAGGTTTATATCTCTGACCTGTATAAGTTATTGAACTGTATTAAAACCATTCAAACTAAAATCTTATGATGATTGGTTTTTCCTTCTCTCAGGAAGCAAAAGGCTTTCTTTGATATTTCACGTAAATAGATAATGCTAGTTTATCCTGCTCATTTGCCAGGCATGTTAAATGAAGACAATTCTAGTGCCCACCTCATTGAGTTGTTGCAAGCACAGAAGGACATTTTATTGCTAATTCCATATAATACTTTCTGGCACACAGTCATGTGATAGACATATGATGGCTTTTCTAAAACTGGCCAGAGTATAAACACAATTTTTATCATGTGAAACCTAATGCTTAGAGAGGACAGAGACTTAGAGAGGCTTGCTTATGGTCAAATAACTACTAAAAGCAGAGACAGGATTTAAAACCAGATATATACAATCCTGCAACCAATACAGACTGACTTACCCATGCAATATTCCCTTTCCTGGATTGCACTCTGGTTTTACCTGCCCTTTCAATGGCTGGATTCCTCTCAAGTGAAGTAGAAGGAAACCAACAGAAAATTTCTGTCTCCAATAGAGACAACATGCCCTTGTTTAATTCCATTTGTAATTCACTTACCAATCTCAATTAAATATTCACCCTGCACAATGTTAAACAAATATTTGAACCTGAGTATTTATTTTTTCTTCTTTTTTGTGAATGGAGTTATGGGGAAAAAAGATGTAACTAGAGCTCTCCTTAGAAATTATAGTGTATAACTAGCATTTGGCATATGGGAAGTATGGAAAAAAAAATCTTTTTTAAGAACGAAGAACAATCACATGGATAAATTATCATGAGTAAAAAATTGTCCAACAATTCTGTTTCTTAAGAATGTGGTGGGCCTTCAAGATAAAGCTAAGGATTTTGAACTTTATTTATTTATTTTAGGATTTTGATTATTTGGGAGAGAGAGCACAAGTGAGGTGAGAGGCAAAGGGAGAGAGAGGGGATAACCTGAGTACAGAGCCTGACACATGACGCAATTCCAGGACCCTGAGATCATGACCTGAGCTGAAGTCAGATGCTTAACTGACTGAGCTACCCATGTGACCCAGGAATTTGAACTTTTTACAATAGAACAAAAGGAAATGAATACAATTTTTAGTGGGAGGGAAACAAAATTTCTTTTGGCAACGAAACTTGTTAAATGAAAATAGAATTGAAATACTCTTAAACGGTTTCCCATCAATATTCTGCCTTTATAAAACTGCTCTCTGCCTAGAGGCTCAACATTAGTGAAATATATATGATACTCAAAAAGTCATAGTCCTAACTTACTATTGGTATTTGTCTAACTAAGAACTAAGAATGAGAACTAAGGTGAGAAGTTGTTAGGGGATGATCTCAGAATGCTACGTAATAGTTTGACTATTTTCTCTTGACAACATCCTTACAAAAAATCTGTATAGACTTTGAGAAATCAAACTGAAGTTAGTTTCAACTAATAGTATTTTTTAATCAAAAATGAAAGTTCTTCCTTGTCTAGAAAGATAAAAAATGTTTTATTGCAGAGAGATGTAATGTTAACTGAGTTTTATGCCACTTAATTTGTCCACAGACCCACTTTCTGAATTTTCACCAGCTGATAAAAATAGGTAGGCAGGATTCTACATTTGTAGTAATTTTTCTTACATAGTATATTTTAATTTAATAAGCAGGTGTCTTCTTAAAGGAGGGGGATAGGATAGAGAAAAGAAATGTATACCTGGTGTATTATTAATAGCTAGCATTGATAGCTACTACAGTACTCATGATATGCTCTTAGTTGCACAAATGGGCTATATATGGTGAGGAGTAGAGCCCAAGGACTATGAATCAAATGTGAGTGTGTGAATTGATAACTTTTTCCAAGTACCCAGTAAACACAAAATTCTCCTTTATATGCTTTGGAAATTTTCATATTAGCAAATAACTCACAGGTGGGCATAATGCAATGGAATAAGGATGGCAAACAAAAATGCTGACAATCAATGGCTAAAAGCTCAAAATGTCTGATCCATTCCCATGTTTAGGTCTCAAAACTGCTCTCTTGCACTCTGCTCTTATTTGTGCTGCAATATTTGAAATTTCCCACATATAGATGCCCTCTTTCACTTCCAGAACCCCACATTTGCCTATGACGGCAAACAATTTCTCTTTTATTCAAAACCTTGTCTGGCTGAATGAATCTGTCTTCAGGAAATCTCCCCTTCTTTTCTCCCAACTACATTAGTTGCCCCTCCTCTTTCCATTGTCCCTATAGTCAACTGTAACAAAGTTCTTAAAATATTGATTCAAAATAGTCAACCTTCCCTATTAGAACTTACTGGGGTTGGGACCAAAATATCTTATAGTTTAGTTATTAGCATAGTGTCTGGTATGTCATATGAGTTTAAAAGCTATTTTTTTCTGTTTTTTAACTTGGAAATAATTCTGAATTGTCAATTAAAATATTCTAGTCTTAGCTCCACATATGGTTAACTTACCAAAAGTAGACTTATTCCAAATTTATAGTACTAGGATCATATCAATTTCACAAATTGATGATAGGCATTATCTTTTGAAATAACACATGGGAAACATTAAATATAAAATGATATTTTACTTAATATTAAGTATAATTTCAAATTGAATGGAGACATTATTTATCTGAATTCATATGTGTTATTTGTTGTTATCATCAATAATAGAAATTGAAACATCTTGATAAACTAAAAAGGATACTACTTTTTTAAAAAGATTTTATATATTTATCTGTCAGAGAGAGAGAGAGAGAGAGCACAAGCAGGAGGAGTGGCAGGCAGAGAGAGAAGCAGGGTCCCCGCTGAGAAAGGAGCGTGACCTGACCCAAAGGCAAATACTTAACCTAGTGAGACTCCCAGGTATCCCAAAAAGGATATTACTTGATAATAATCTAAAAACTAAGAGAAAAGGAATATATGTCTTATTCATACATGGAATATGAAGTAAAGTGAAATAATGAACTCATAAAATGAAAGAAAAGGGAAGAAAGTAGAGATCTTAGAATGAATCTATTTCAGAAATCTAAACTATAAAAACAGTCCCAGAGAACTCTTAGGAAAACTCAGAAAGTAAACAATAGTGGTAAAATTTTTTTTATTGAGAGTTCTGTCTAGGAGATGTTAAAATTTTGTGCTAAATTTTGTCTAGAAAAAATCATAGCAAATATATCTTTGGTAAGATCTACCCAAGAGCTGCCACTTTACTTTGAAATAGCACTTACTTTACTTCTGCTTCTAAGCAATTTGCCAGTCTCTTTCACTGGATTGATTTGAACTAGCATCCCTAAGAAACAAGAATCATTAAACACTACCTTATAAATGTGTCATTTACTAATAATGCAGTATGAGTGTCATGCTTCTTGGTTGTTGCCATTTTCCTCCTTCTCTCTTAGGTTCAGTCTAAGATGATTATATTTTAAGTGCACCTACTAAGTTGTATACACTTCTAGTACTTTTTCCCAATCCATTTTGACCACGTAAGGAAAAAAAAAAATCACAGGTCTCCAATTAATTCCTCTAATTAATAAAACTTTATTTCCCCTTCAGCCTCTGATGGCATGCTCCATGCTGTTCATTTAACTATCTGTCTGAAATCTTCCCTCCAACCTACTTGCATGAAGCCTTGATGGTTTGGGCAGCGTTCCAAGACTTCCACAGTTTTTACAAACACATTAAAAACACATTACAACCCCTTCTGCAAATCTGTCTGTGTACACCACTGTGTCACAGTTGCATCTCTGCTTAACTTCTTTGCCATACCTTCATAGCATCTCAACTTAACTACTCAGTTCACTTCCGCAGCAAACTTTTGGGGTTCATATTCTCATGTTCTATGATGTACCACATGAAGCTGATCACAGAAGCCCAGCAACATCAACTCCTGCACATACAACCACTGTTTCCTATTCCTCTAGGAATTTCGCTATCTTTTCAGTCCCTCTGTTCAGCATACTTATTTTTCAAAGTTGTGATAGATTTCTTATAGATTTCCTTTTGGAAATATGTAATCTGTAATCTTGACCCTAGTCCTCCATACATTCCTCTAATATTGGTAAACAGAATTTATCCCCTGTAATTCCTGTTGCCTGAAATATTCTTATTACTCTCCATCTCATTAGCTCCCCATTTTTAAGCTCTGCTGAAAGCAGAATATTTCCCTTTTTCCTAGCTTTTATTTTCTTTTTCTCTCCTTCCCTTTAATATAATTACAGTGGTAAATATTGGTCCACTGAAAAGTGACTTAGAATGTGACTCTCAAATGACTAATATCACATGCATCATAGATCAAAGTGGTAAATATTGTCTGTCTCTGTGTCATACTGGCTCTAAAAGATTACTGTTTCAGATGGAATTGTTACTATTGGTGCAGCAATATTTGATGTGTGCAAATTTCGGAGAATTCCTTACCTAAAATATTTTTATCTCTATTGTCTTTATGTCTAATTTCTTTATCTACAGGATTTGGTTAGCATTACTAAAATTCACAGCAGACAATGTATGTTCATTGCTAACATCAGGGTTTAGTATAATGGCAAGTGTAGGCTAATGTTATTATACTTTCCCTAGGCTTTAATAATGTGTTCTTCCATCCATCCCATCAACTTATAGAATGACAGAAGACAGGTGTGTTATATACATCTAAAAATATTGTAATTAATTATAGATATGCTATAATTGAGCAGTAGTGAATGACAGAGGAAAATACATGTGTATAATTATAGTATTATGGGCACTTATTGGGTAATATGCTCTGTGCATAGCACTTTATTTTTTTTTTAATTTTAAGATTATTTATTTATTTATTTGACAGACAGAGATCACAATTAGGCAGAGAGGCAAGCAGAGAGAGAGGAGGAAGCAGGTTCCCCAGTGAGCAGAGAGCCCGATGCGGGGCTCAATCCCAGGACCCCAGGATCATGGATCATGACCTGAGCGGAAGGCAGAGGCTTTAACCCACTGAGCCACCCAGGCGCCCCTGTGCACAGATTTCAACCCACACAGAGAACACCAACATTCTCA
>ML107106.1:11699-37717 GCA_003697995.1 Taxidea taxus jeffersonii | reverse complement strand
TATCCCCATTTCTGGAGGGGAAACTAGAGCTGAGAATTGACTTGCCTCAGCAAATCAGAGATAGACAGGGATGCAAGATCTGTCATCTGATACCAAGAATAAAGGTGTACACTCATTGTTGTAGTACAGCCAGCTTATACTCCAGAGATCTATGTGAATCCACTATGCAAATCTACTTTACTACGACTTCATCCTGCAGAACAGAGGTTCACCAGATAACGTCCAGAAATACTGTGATGATGCTCTCTTTTGCCCTTTCTTTTTCTGACAAAACCAGTTGGCTCACTGAGGATGGGAAATTTGTATCACCTGGCTATGGATTTTGTGCTGGCTTACATCTGCATTTAGGCTCAAGTACTAAATACACTCATAGCCAGGGAGACTTGGGGATCTCAGTAAGGAAAAGCTTCTCACTCTTCCCTCTTCTTAACAGGAGTCATTTTGTTTTTGTTTTTATTTTAGGGATAGAACATTGTTTGCCAGATGCTGTGGTATATGAAGTTAATAGATATGAAATAAAGGTTAAAAAAATAAGAATATAGAAATAAATCCTTAGAAAAGCAAACTGAGGCTAGAGCCAGATCTTGGACTCCTGAATGTCACTTCTAGGCTCATTTCTTTGTAATTTGCCCCTTGCATTTAACTTTCTATCCACTATTCTCAGAACACTCTGGATCCAATCAGGACACAGCGATTACCCTTTATGAGACGCACGTTCAGTTATTCAATTCTTAATGCCTTTAAGAGGTCTTTTCATTACAGACACAGAGTTCCCAAGCAAGGGAATAAATCATTTCTTCCATCTAAAGCACTGTGCTAAAGGTTTCAACTTCAGAGATTTGTAAACAGTGGCTTAAATTATACTTACTTCGGGTAAGTTCTTGTAAGTGTCTGAACCCCACATCCACCCAAGGGAAGGGCTCTCTTGTCTAGAATTTTTCTGTTATTCATTCCGTTCATACTGAGCTCTTTTCATTATATCAGACTTCTGCTATGACTTTGGTACAGAGAGTTGCTCCTTTGTTATTTAGACCTGGGGCGTCTAAATCTATTAATCATTTTAATTTGCTAACTAGGAAGAGTGCATGATGAGTGGTTTGAGAGCTTCTGATAATTCAGTGATAATCTAATATAGGCCGGGGGAAGCCATTTTAGTCTCTCTTTTTTTTTTTTTTCCCAAACATTATTCCATTGTACTATAGACTATGCAATAGGGAAGAATCCTTTGCTGGCAGGGAATGAATGAGGTGACCTTAATGGAGCTCTTTCACATCTAACGTCTATGGCTCTTTAATTCATTTACCTTTCAGGCACGGAAGAGCTTTCCATCAATACTCCTAACCTGTCTAACTACCATTGTTACCTCAAAAAGGCCTCTCAAGATATGTTCCACTTTTCTGTCTTGCTTGAACTTCTGCTACATGTCACTTGCTGCCACTGTTGATATGGCATTTCAACCCTGCCCAAATCACTTCCTGGTGTCCCTCAAGATTGTTAGTGAGAAACTTGATAAAATGTCTTTTTCCATGACAGATGTAAGAGGAGTTGTCCCCCATTTATGACAGGTACATTTCTAGCAACAATCATTGCTGCATGTTTATCTAGCTTAATATACCAGTGATAGAAACCAAGCAGTTTATATGTATAATTTAAACATAATCTTCAGCTTTTCCTGTTATTTGAAATTCAAGTTCACTGTCTTATGAATGTTTATAATCTTGAGTAAGTGAAGCTGTAGGCAAAACATATCCTGATGCTGTCTTCTCTGAATCAACAATGGAGACTTGCCAAACAAGTGACTTTGGATACAATGAGAAATATTTAAAAAAATAAAGAAAGAATAAATACACTCCCACAGTACTCCTCTGACTATTGTAGTGCAGGTGGTGTTAAATACCTAAGATTTTATGGGCAGAGTTTGTATACTGTACACATGCAGTTATGTACTTTTCCGAGCTAAAAAAACAAAACCGAGAAAACTAGCAGTGCTTTCTGTGACAAGTGGTTTCAGGTGTAATAACACACAAGTATGAATTTTAAATAAAATTGTTTACAGATAGAAGTCAAAATGCATATATTAACAACTTCCTTATTTATTTATTTATTTTCTAACTCTGAGCAGGTTAACACAGGCCTTCTTACTTATTGTTCTTGAAGATGCTGGGTCATTCAGAGACAAGGAATCAGCAAACAGTATATTTCTCTCTAATCCTTCATCAAATCAGTGTGTTTCTTGAACAGAAGATATGATCACAAATCCAGGAGGAAATGTTTGTCTAGGTTTCACCATTAATTCAATGTCTAGAACTGAATGATTCCACTACTTCACTGTCTTAGCTATCCCCATCCAAGAGTTTCAGACCACTCTCTAGTGGCTAATGTGCCCCAAACATAAATTTCAGGTTTTTCTTATATCTGACACTATGAAAGTCATATACTTATTCAGTAGAGGAAATACTATTATAGTGAGAACTTCAATAATACCAATATAGACATTGATACAGGTTAAGATGTAAACTAGATTTACTGGCTTTAAGTTCCTATTCTCCCTCTTGCAAATAACATGACTCTAGTTAACTAATCTTGATACACTTCAGTTTCCTCATGGTAAAATGGGGATTACTTAGACCAACCTCATAATATTTTCCCTGGAAACAAATAAGATCATGAAAGTGGAATTACCGGCAAAGAATAAATATGTGATGAATGCTAATTATATAGACAATGCACACATTTGAAGAGTTTAACTTTAGGTTAAAAGTTTCATTTTCAGGGCACCTGGGTGGCTCAGTGGGTTAAAGCCTCTGCCTTCAGTTCGGATCATGATCCCAGGATCCTGGGATTGAGCCCCACATCAGGCTCTCTTTCTACTTGGCAGGGAGCCTGCTTCCTCCTCTCTCTCTCTGCCTGCCTCTCTGCCTACTTGTGATCTCTCTGTCAAATAAATAAATAAAATCTTTTATTAAAAAAAGTTATTAAAAAAAGGTGTCATTTTTCCTGTTTGGGAAACCTCAATCCAGATACATGTTGCCTTCCCCATTCCACCTCCTATAATAAACACATAAATACACTTGGGTCCCAAATCCAATCAATCTAGCATTCCGAGCTACTTATCTGCTTATAGTCTATCTGTCTGTCTCTCTCATATCCATATCTTTTTCTCAGAAGAGAGAATTACATGTAATAATCAGAAATCCACCAAAGGATACTCACATTAAGTTTAATAAGGGCTTAAGTAAATAAACTGTGATTTAAAAAGATTGCTGTGTTCCTTTTAGATAACCCCATAAATTTTGTATCCTCTATCAGAGCATTTATTTACAATGAAAAATAAATATTCAAGACTTATACCTAAACGGCAATGCTTATTCCTCATAGTCAAAATCATCCTTGATAACAAATAAAGCCTGAAGAAAATATAAATAAATACTAGATTTAAAACCACTTTACTAATTAATCCATGGTGATGATGTGGAGGAAAATCCTGAGAGTCTTTGCAATATGAACCACCTTCTCGTTGATTAAGGCCAGATATAGAGATTGATATAAAGTAAAAAATGAAAAAGGATGAAATATGGTGAATAAAAATGGTGATTATTAGAGTAGCATATTTAGAGGTAGGTGATGGTTAAGAATATTAAAAATAAAAAGGAAGAGGTAACTATGAAGCCACAAAAAAGCTAAAGAAAAATCCAAATGAGGGACACCTGGGTGGCTCAGTGAGTTAAAGCCTCTGCCTTCTGCTCAGGTCATGATTTCAGGGTCCTTGGATCCAGCACCGCATCAGGCTCTCTGCTCAGCAGGGAGCCTGCTTCCTCCCCTCTCTCTGCCTGCCTCTCTGCCTACTTGTGATCTCTGTCTGTCAAATAAATAAAATCTTTTTTAAAAAAAAAAGAAAAATCCAAATGAGTCAAAGTAAACTAAAAAGCAGGGAATAGGAAAAATATAATAAAATCTGAAATGAGAAAAATGAAAAGGTGAATTTGAATAAAGAAAGCACAAAATTTGAACACCAAAGTGAGAACTCAGATGACGTGGCTATAGAAACATTAAAGAGATTCTTTAAACTTATAATTTCTAAAAGACCACAATATGTAAAAAGAATTGAAAATATAAAAAGGTCTTAATGTTTACAATTTCGTATGGATCCTGACAATAAAGTCATGCAGTACAGAAACAAACAGCAAAAATAATCTATTTTTATACTGTTTGGGGGGCATACACTTTCACTTTCAAAACCTTAATAATTAGTATAAGGAAGAGTTATATCTACCGTTCACACATGAACAATTTCAGATAGAATGTCTGATTTACTTAAAATCTTAAACTTCATGGGTTATAAGTGATGCAACGTTACCATTTGATCACAAATTAAGCAAATGAGACAGGGATGACATTTTTGTTTTCAAGTTAATGGGCTATTTATTAATGATTTCTGCCTTCCTTGGTGATGTTAACATTGTAGATCTTGATAAACTGACAAGATGGTTCTAGTTTTACACTCTTTTCTCTCAGATTAAATTTCGAATTTGTTTATGGTTTGCCAAAACCTCGTAATGAGGACACAGGCACATATTCTTTGGTGTCCTTTATATTTCACCTCTGTTTCTTTGTGTAACAAGTTCTTTTTTTTTTTTTTTAAGATTTTATTTATTTATTTATTTGACAGACAGAGATCACAAGTAGACAGAGAGGCAGGCAGAGAGAGAGGAGGAGGCAGGCTCCCCGCTGAGCAGAGAGCCCGATGCGGGGCTCGATCCCAAGACCCTGGGATCATGACCTGAGCCGAAGGCAGAGGCTTTAACTCACTGAGCCACCCAGGCGCCCCAACAAGTTCTTTTTAAAGATTTTATTTATTTGTCAGAGAGAGCGAGCACAGGCAGACAGAGAGGCAGGCAGAGGCAGAGGGAGAAGCAGGCTCCCTGCTGAGCAAGGAGCCTGATGCGGGACTCGATCCCAGGATGCTGGGATCATGACCTGAGCCGAAGGCAGCAGCTCAACCAACTGAGCCACCCAGGCGTCCCTACAAGTTCTTTTTAAACTGAGCCAGAAATGAACACTAATTAATCATTGCACTCCAGTATCATGCTCCCTGCACAGACCATCTCCTGCTTTGCCTATGTGAATATAGCAAAAGAATTTGATAATCAATTGTGTAAGTATGACTAATTATGAAACTTTTTAAATCCTACATTTTTGGTTACATATAATAGAAAACAAGTAGGTTCATCACATGTGGAATGAAAAAATAAGACCTCCATATTTTTGCTCTTCCCCATCTTTCTGTGACTGAAGGAGAAATCAGTAATATATCAGAAAACGATTTTTCTCCTGAGCCTTAGAATTCTCTTTGCTGAGAATTCAATTCTCTTTGCCGAGCAGCCACTACTAATTACCTAGACTTAGCGTATGAGTGAAAGCTAATGTGTCATCTTTAATTAGAATACAAGGGGCTAGGTCATAACTAAATTATAGATCAAGAAATCACAGACATCTGTTTAGAAAGATCATTTCATTAAAGAAGAAATTAATATGGTGGGTTAAAGAGAAATTGGGGAACAAGATAGATCATTTCGGAACATCTGGGTGGCTCAGTGAGTTAAAGCCTCTACCTTCGGCTCAGGTCATGATCCCAGCATCCTGGGATCGGGTCCCACATCAGGCTCTCTGCTAAGTGGGGAGCCTGCCTCCACCCCCCTCTCTGCCTGCCTCTCTGCCTGCTTGTGATCTCTGTCTCTCAAACAAATAAAATCTTTAAAACTATTTTTAAAAATTAAAAAAAAAGATCATTATTCCAAGAGTAAGTGGTGATATAATTTCAATGTAGTCTGAACAGGTTGTGGAAACTAGAGAACACAAAAGTATTACTGTTTACATAGCTAGAACATGGGTGCTTCAGATCACTAGAATTATTCTTCTGTATATTAACTTATTTCATACTCACAACAACTTTGTATGTTTGGATTCTAATATCATCTACCTTTTCTGGATAAGCAAATTGAGGCTGAGAGAGGGTAAAAAGCTCATTCAAGTTACAGTGGATTATAAAAGGTAGAAATTGAAATTTGAACCAGATAATTTAGTTTCATCCAATAGCTGTAAATATAAATTCTGTATCTGCTGCCTCCTATGCAAGTCCATTGGAGAAATCAAGTAATAACTTCTTAGTAGAAGTGACTTTTAAAGCCCTGGCAGAAGTAAATAATTAATATTAGTAATGACCCTAGAAATATATGGAGGGATTGATACCTGGGCTGGCAAATAGGAAAGCCCATTTCGGCCTGTGGGTGTCCTGTGATTCAAAGGTTCAAAATATTAAAATATTTTATATTACTTGAGTAACACTTGAATTTTAACATTTTGTAATACTGGCCTCAAGAAACTGAACAGGAGAGTTAATGTAAAATCCCAGTGACTTTCTATTTATATTTTACCACAGATACCCTTATTTTTCCAGAAAGTCATTGAAGGTACAAACAGAAGCCTGGACAACATGCTATCTTCTGCAGGGCTATCTCAGGGCTTTGAAGATAGAGTGGGTATGTTATAAATTTTTGTTGAATAAATATATGAGTTAATAATAATTCTAGTTACATTGGGCATGTATTCAAACAAAATGTTGACTTCGTTTTTTGGAGGGCCTAGGTTTAAATTTATTTAGAGTCACCAAACCTGCACCAGCAACATGTTTATACAAAAGGACATCTTCTGAGGTCCCAATCTTCCCCACTCCTCTATCAGCACATACACACTCTTGTCCTATGTTAGCTGCAATCACCATCCTGAGGGCAGAGAAACCAGGGCTTACCTCAAATATACCTTAATATCTGCATCTATACTGAATGAAAAGGAAATTGATTATGACAGTTGCCAGAATGAAAGAAAATTATCTGAAAACCTAGAAATAGACTAAATAGTATTTCTGATACCAAAGAATCAAGATCCATGTATCAACTTAAGGGAAAGCTAAATCAATGTATAGAACAGTGAGAAAATGAGTGCAGAACTGCAAGGCCCTTTTTGATAAAAATCAAACTCATCTAAATATTTTTTCTTCATAATTTTCTTTTTCATTTTTTCTGAAGTATTGCTTTAAAAAAATCACAGCATCCCTTTACCTGGGTTTGTAAAAGTATAAAATGTAATATTTTCCAGTGAGAATTTAAAATTCCTGGTAATGTATAAACAAAGGTCAAATATTTATTTTTGGTAAGTTTGCCATTATTGGCAACTTTACAACTCCTTCAGTGTCAAGGCTGATTATTTTGGGACTGTCATTTTTTAAAAAATCCTGTGTACCTTAATATGCACCATTAATTTGGGCAACAAGTGGTGAAACATTTGCAAAGAGCTCAACTTGAAATTGAAACACAAATGGATACAATTATTATTATTAAATTATAAAAACAGAATAATAATTAATAGTTATTACTGAGATATATTCTAGTGACATAAGCAGACAACAAGTTTGTGATTATGAGCTAGCTCATCCCAATACACAACTGTAGATCCCGTTGTACTCCAGAGAAAAGTTTTCATCTTGAGTAGGCAATTGTAGCTTTCCTTAACACTTTCCCTGTTTCATTCTAAAAAAGAATGACTACAGAGTTTAAACTAGCACTTTATTTGAGATGTTGCTCTAAAATAAATCTCTCCTGACATGGATTTATAGGTTGGACTGAAGTTTATTTTAAACTCACGGTTTGGTTATTTTTATGCTATTTTAGATGTTTCTAAAAATTTTAAGTGTCAAACCACATAAATTTCAAATGTCCCTTAAAGCCATTCAGACATTTTCTCATTACTGATGATGAGTAGAAATCATTTTTGGAGGCAGCAGTATATAGGCTTCACCATCTCATTTACCCTAGATATGAGTTTGTTTCATTCCCATTTTTTATAGGCAATAATGCATCTGTGCAAGGCATTTGCCAATTGTTCCCCTCCTTTTTGTGTGTGCATGGGAACTGATTATGATTTAACATTTCAACACTCAGGCAAACCATTTCTCTCACCCACAAATCCCCACAGAGTACAGACATCAGGTATTTTTGAATTGTTACGAATGCCAATATTCTCAGGACTTCCCTGGCTGTCCAACTACTTTCTGGGTCCCCAGTAATAAAAAAGAACCTGCAACAGAGATCTTCAAGCTCCTTACCCCAACCCTGCCACACTCAGTATGATTCTCATGTGCTCAAAAGAATATAAAATCGGCTTAATATTATTCCTCTATCTCCTCTCCTTTCCATTAAAGGTAAAATAAAGGGCACCTGGGTGGCTCAGTGGGTTAAGCCTCTGCCTTCAGCTCAGGTCATGATCTCGGGGTCCTGGAATCGAGCCCCACATCGGGCTCTCTGCTCAGCAGGGGGCCTACTTCCCCCTCTCTCTCTGCTTGACTGCCTCTCTGCCTGCTTGTGGTCTCTCTCTCTGTCAAATAAATAAATAAATAAATCTTTTAAAAAAAAAAGGTAAAATAAGAAATGCAAATGAATGGGAGTATAGTTATTCCAAAAATAGTTCAGCTGTACTCCAGCTTCTTTTTTAAGTAGAATCTAAAATATATTATATCTTGGAAAAATTATCCTTGATGACTTTGAAGTACTGGTTATAACTGACAAGGGAAATAGGCAGAGTTGGGGTTGGACAAGTTGGATAGGAGCCATACCAGTCACAGATACCAGCAAGATACTTAGGGATATCAACTTAGAGGCCAGAAATGTTTCAAAGCACTCTGGTTCCCACCAAGATGAGGAATTGAGCAAGGTTGCAAACTACCCCCCTCCAAAATCAACTTTAGAGAAACTAGAGAAAAAACGGGGAACGATAAATTCCAGAAAATAAGTTAAAAACAAACAAACAGAAACACCTGAGAGGTTGTTTTTTGTTTGTTTGTTTGTTTTAAGATTTTATTTATTTATTTGACAGAGAGAGAGATCACAGGTAGGCAGAGAGGCAGGCAGGGAGAGAGGGGGAAGCAGGCTCCCTGCCTGAGTGGAGAGCCTGATGTGAGACTCGATCCCAGGACCCTGAGATCATGACCTGAGCTGAAAGCAGAGGCTTAACCCACTGAGCCATCCAGGTGCTCCCACCTGAGAGGCTTTAAGGAAAATTCCGGCTATGGTTAACTAACCTTAGTGGATATCATGATGGTATGGGAGGATAGCCACTGCTGGCTGGGTAGAGAGTGGATGAGATGGCAAAAAAGGATTATTTGAGAAAAAGCTTTTAAAATTCATCCCCCACTTCATTATCCCACCTTCTCATGTGATCTTGAGACAGTCATTCCCTTCAATGCTGGAATTAGCTCTTCCAGGCTGTATCTTCCCATGCAGGAATTTGGGGAGTTATGGCAGAGCATAACCATTCACAGGTGAGGCACTAGTAGAAACAATCCTTGAGTGTCCATTCCTCTACACTGCTCTTTCTCCTTATAAACCACCTTATAAACCACCTTCAGAAGGCTGCCTTCTCCCATGAAGCTTTGTTTAAGGTTTTAAGATTTAAAACCTTGCCAATTTATTTAATGGGGTGATAAGAAATAGAAGTCATCAAAATTGGTTTTGTACTTTATGGTGTTAGTTGTCCTATCCTTAAACTCACTAGGACCAACAGAACTGGGCCTGACCTTAGGTCCTTTCCCAGTGCAGCTAACCACACAGAACACCTAATACCACCAGGGGAATAGGACTTTAGAAGCTCAAATAGAAACACCTTAAACTCACTAAGAGTATCTTATTTCAAAAGAAACAAATTGGAAGTACGTGGGTGGTTCAGTTGGTTGAACATCTGACTCTTGATTTTGGGTCAGGTCATAATCTCAGGGTGGTGGGATGAGCCTGGTATAGGGCTTCACCCCAGAAGGGAGTCTTCTTGGGAGTCTCTCTCTCCTCTCCTGCCCCTCCTGTTTTGCTCTCTATCTCTCTCTCTCACTGAAAAAAAAAAAAAATATTAAAAAAGAAACAGAATAGCATATATTATTTAAAACAGAATTATTGGAACACAGGACCCAAAATTTAGAATATGCATAATAAATATTCAAAAGGAGATAAGGGAAGATATTGGCATCATGAGACAAAAAATTAAAAATAAAAATAAATTGTAGTATTAGGTATACAATGTACTAATCAAAATGAGGAATGAAGACATTACTTGAAGTGTGAAATAGGAAAAATAGGAAGAGGAATTCAGTTTGGGGGAAAAGAACAGTTAAAGAGCAGATTGAAACTCTAGCCCAGGAGACACCAGAAAAAGATGAAGACATTTAAAAATATATAAAATGAGAGATAAAGACATAGAAGGTAGAATTTAAGCCATCATAATACCCAATAGTCCTCCTAAAAGGAGAGGAAATTAAAAATAGAAATGAGAAAATAGATGAAAAAATGCATAAAATCCAACATTCAAGATAAAGATGTTTGAGCTTAAACCATCAGATAGGAGAAAAAAAGAAAAATTTAGACATAGTATAGAACATTTTCAAAATAGGAAAATAAAATCCTGAATATTTCTTTCTTTCTTTTTTAAGATTTTATTTATTTATTTTACAGAGAGAGATCACAAGTAGGCAGAGAGGCAGGCAGAGAGAGAGAAGGAAGCAGGCTCCCTGCCGAGCAGAGAGCCCAACGCAAGGCTCCATCCCAGGACCCTGGGATCATGACCTGAGCCGAAGGCAAAGGCTTTAACCCACTGAGCCACCCAAGTGCCCCGAAAAATCCTAAATATTTCTAAGAGAAAAATCAGGTTACATCTCAAAACAAACAAAACAAACAAAAAACAGATATCAGAATAGTATCAAAATTGTCACTAATGACCCAAAATGTAAGAAGGAAATGGAGGTCTTTTTTTTTTTTTAAAGATTTTATTTATTTATTTGACAGAGAGAGATCACAAGTAGGCAGAGAGGCAGGCAGAGAGAGAGGGGGAAGCAGGCTCCCTGCTGAGCAGAGAGCCTGACGTGGGACTCAATTCCAGGACCCTGAGATTATGACCTGAGCCAAAGGCAGAGGCTTAACCCACTGAGCCACCCAGACACCCAGAAATGGAGATCTTTTACATTAAAGGGAAAAAGCAGACTCCCTGACTAGCAGAGATGAGGGCCTCAATCCCAGGACCCTGAGATCACAACCGGAGCTGAAGACAGAAGGCTTAATCCACTGAGCCACCCAGGCGCCCAGAACCAAATTTCCTATCATGAGTAGAACTGTAATAAAATATTTTCAATAACTCATAAAGTGCCTCAAATCATTTACCATGATAAGTAAAACACTTTTTTTTTTTTTTTAATTTGACAGACAGAGATCACAAGCAGGCAGAGAGGCAGGCAGAGAGAGAGGAGGAAGCAGGCTCCCCGCCGAGCAGAGAGCCCGATGCGGGGCTCGATCCCAGGACTCTGGGATCACGACCCTAGCCGAAGGCAGAGGCCTCAACCCACTGAGCCACCCAGGCACCCCTAAGTAAAACATTTTTAACAGGTGATACTAAAATAGTAAAAGACATAGGAATGCAACAAGAGATATATGAATTAAGGTGTTCAATTATTTTGATGAAGTTTGCTGATATTTCTAAAAAAGGTAAGACCAAAACAAAATAAGTGAAAAGGACGAAGACAAAGAACATTTGGTGATTGGGAATGGAGAGGAAAAGAAGGGAGTCATGAGAGGACTATGACTATTTGAGTTGTTAGAGAAAGTACAGATAATGATGTATTTTAAAAAAACAATGACAGTGAATAAAGATGAACAAGGATCTTCATTCAAAAACAACAATCTAAGAAATAAAATTACTAATACATCTAGTAAAGAAAATGTCATCTATCTCAAAGAAGGAAGCTAAAAGGAAAGCAAAAAAGGAAGCAAAAAGACTATAATAAATTGAATATGTAAATAAAATGTCAAATAAATCCTAATAATTAATTTTATACAGAAAAAAAGTCAAATCACTCATTAAGACAAATATGTTCAGATATGTTTTTAAGAAGGAAAAGTATAGTTCAAAGAATGAGTCAAGTATTAAATTAAGAGATTATACCAGAAAGATTAAAAACAAAAGGACAAGAAGTGATACATAAAAGATATAAGAAAGGAAGTTGGAATCAAAATATCAATAACTGACACAAATAGATTTAAGACAAAAGATAGCAGAAGAGACACAAGAGATTTGTTATATATTATGAAAAGGGGCAATGAACAAAAAGATACAGTCATCATAAACATACACATACCTACCATTACAGTCTCAGAACAATGACTAACAGAATTACAGAGAAAAGAGAGAAATCAAAAATTACAATTGGGGATTGTATAACATGTCATCAAAAACTGATCATTTGAGCATATAGAGGTGAAAATATAATCTATATGATGAATAGCCTTCATATGTGATATTTGATATACATTATTCTACTAATTTCTCACATTTCCATTGTGAGAATATTTTTTTATCTCTATTTTATAGATAAGGTAATTGAAGTTTAGAGAGAATGGATGTTTTTACCCAATCATGGAAGAACTTGTGTCAAGAATCCCTCCCTATCTGACCAGATATCAATCTTGGCTCCCTCCTGCCATTCCAGTCTCACCAAGGAAACAAACAAAACAAAACTCCAAAATGTACACATACACCCAGTCTACATTCTGAATTAATACTGCCCAAACTGGGGAAACAATTCCATTTCCTCAGAAAGAAAGCATCTCAGAGACATGATACAAATAGACAAGAGAGGCATATTATGAGGCTGGGACAAAAAGTATGGATTTATAGGTTCCTTATACTGAGGTTCAAAAGCCTTGGTGAATTAAGCCTAAGTTTCTTCAGTTACAGTGTATGTGTGTGTGGTATGTGAATGCATAAAATCCTCATAGGATTGTTTTGAAGATCAAATGAACTAATAGATATTTCTCCAAGTCCTGATTCAAACAGTTGCTAAATAATTAAAAACAAAAATAAAATCTGTGTAATTATTAGTCACCAAGAGCTATTGACGATGATTTTAAACAGAAGACTTAAAATAATTGGCCTCTGCCCTAACAAGGTCATCCCAAAAAGAACATGGGATGTTCAGGTTCTTTCAATTCTCGTTAGTATTTAAAGGAGGAATGCTCTGTATTGCTTCAGAAAAGAAATCAAATCAGAGTTATGTGTGCTAGTTGAGCTTTTGGGTGAGGAAATGGTGAGGCTGAACATAGCAATCCAATGACCCTATCCCATCCACATATCTGGATACTATTTTTTAATTTATTTTTTATTTTTTATAAACATATAATGTATTATTAGCCCCAGGGGTACAGATCTGTGAATCACCAGGTTTTGATGGGCAAATCCACAGAGAGTGAGACTTGCTGCAAGAAACTTCTGGTTGTCATTGTCTCCCAGTACACATGGCCAGTGATTAGAACAAGAAATTCCTCCTTGAGAATCTGAAAGTTAAATTCTGTAAGGAGTCTTGGGCTATTGCTGAATTTCAGTGGTGCTGACAGAATCTGAGAATTGTGGAGCAGTGCCTGCAATGTTGATGCCTAAGGAAGAGACTACCCTTGCTTCTCAGTATGTGGCTGATGAACCAGTAGTATCAGTATTAGCAATGACCTTATTAGAAATGCAAAATTAGACCATTCCAGGCCTACTGTTTTGGAATCTGCATTTAGCACAATTCAGAGGTGATCCATAAGCACTTCAGACTTTGGTGAACTTGGATATACTCAATTCTGATATAGGAAGCAGATGATCAAGGCTGTGGGAGTAATAAGGTAAGGAATTATTGTGGTCTGAACTAGGGTACTGATGGAAAGGAAAAATAATGATGGATTTGAAAGTCTTTTGGATTTAAAATTGATGGGCCTTGGTAATAGATTAAAGTTAGGATGAAAAGGAACTATAATAATAAAAATATAAATAAACATAGTTTTCTCAGAACATTTTATGGCTTTCCTTTCCCTTGTCTCCCAAAAGAAGGACAGCCATTAATTTCAGATTAGAGTGTGATTTGAAGCTATGATCTAGTAAATCAAGTTTTTGTGGAGATAACCAAACAGGTAACAAGATTATCTTTCATATAACATCATCCTTTCCCTTGGTCAGTTTACTCCCTGAAACTATTTATCTTCATGTGATTGGAAGAATAAAATGTGCCTAAAGTTGCCTATTCTTTAGAAGCTAGCCCTTTGCTTCAGAGAGGCTAACGATAGATTAATATTACTCTACTGTAGCCATTAGAACAATTTTTCTCTTATTCTATTCTGTTTATCTTCCCTTACATCTTCTTGCAATACAGATGGAAAATATCAAAGATTAGGATGATGGTGGGGGACAGGTTAAAAAAAAAAGTCAGTGATCACTTAATCCTGCACTTGGTTCCAGGCAATAAAATCCGACCGTTTCCCCCTCAAAATGACTTCTCACAGGAGAGGGATTCTTCAAAAGGATTTGCAGCAGAATCCTCCCATAATAATACCTAAGTGATCCCCCCTCCAAGATCATCTCCTCTACAAATTTCCCTCTATAATCTGTGTTAAAAGTAAACAGTGCTTTCTGCATCTAGCCATTACTGTGTAACTAGTACCAGACCGACTCTCTTACTGTAAACAAAAAGAACATGGACGCAACATAGGAAACAGCAGTTTCAGACACAGGGCAATAGGCAGTGCTGGAGTGTAAGCTGTTTTGAGAGAAGACAAAGATAGCAAGGTAAGCTCTTTGACCACCAGATGGGTATTATGCCTGGAGACACTTCCCACTCTAGTTGTAAGGAGAGATAATTGAGGCAGAGAACAGTAGTCTCATTTTCAGTTTCCATACTAACTATATCATATTATTTGAAAAAGACTGAACACTTTCCCCCTAAGATCTGTATTTAGGCATGAATGTTCACTGTTAAGACTCTAATTCAAGACTGCACTAGGGGTTCTAGCGAGTACAATCATGCAGACAAATGGGAAAGGTGTAAGTAAACTCTTTCATTTGTTAATAATAATGATATTAATATTAATAATTGGGGTGCCAGTATGGCTCAGTTGCTTAAGTGGCCAACTCTTAATTTTGGCTCAGGTCATAATCTCAGGGTGTTCAGATCAAGCCCCAGTGAGGGCTCCACACTCAGCAGGCAATCTGCTTTAGGATTCTCCCTCTCCCTCTACCCCTCTCCTTGCTCACCCCACTCATTTTCTCTCTTTTTTCTCTCTCTCAAATAAATAAATAAATAAATGTTAAAAAATTATGACAATAATAATAATAGTAATTATAATTTCTGTATAAAATCCTAAAGAAACTAAAAAATCTTGCTAAAATTGAATAAATTTAACATGATCATAGGCTACAAAATCAATATAAAGCAACAACTGTATTTCTATCTATCATCAACAAATAATAGGAATTCCAAGTTAAAATGCAATTTAAAACAGCATTAAAAATCATGATGAGTTGGGGTGCCTGGATGGCTCAGTGGGTTAAAGCCTCTGCCTTTGGCTCAGGTCATGATCTCAGGGTCCTGGGATCGAGCCCCACCCACATCAGGCTCCTTGCTCGGCAGTGAGCCTGCTTCCTTTCCTCTCTCTTTGCTTGCCTCTCTGCCTACTTGTGATCTCTATCTGTCAAATAAATAAATAAAATCTTTAAAAAATAAAAAATAAAAATCATAATGAGTTATTCATAAACTTCACATGTAAAGATATTCACACTAAAAATGACAAAATATTGCTGAGGGAAGTATAGACCAAAATAAGAGGATGCATTATGTTCAAGAATAGGAAGACTTGATATTATTAATAATTTCCCAAATTAGATGATAGGTTTATATAAATTCCACTCAAAACCAATTGTAAAAATTGACAATCTGATACTCAAATTTATAAGGACATGCAAAAAAGCAAAGGATAGGCAACATAATTTTGAAAAAGAAGAAAGAAGTTAGAGGATTTATGCTGTTTATTTCTGGTACTTATTATAGAGCTATAGTAATCAAGACAGTGTGGTATTGGTGTAAGAAGAGACATATAGATTGATGGAAAAAACAACAACAACAACAACAACAACAACAGAGAATCCAGAAGGAGATCCACATGTATATGGTCAGTTAAATTTTCAACAGAAATGTAAAAGTAATTAAATGGAAATTAAACTTCTCAACAAATTATTTTGGGTTATCAATATTGAACAAATAATGCTAGATTTCCTTTATAAACAAATAATATTGGTTATGTGATTAGAATAAAATGATTACATCTCTCCACACATCACACAGAAAAATTATAAAAAGTGGAATCGGACCTAAATATAAAAGGTAAAGATAAAAAACTCTTAGAAGAAAGTATAGCTTAAAAAATGTAAACTTGGGATATAAAAAGGATTTCTTGGACAGGACACAGAAATCACTAACCATAAGAGGAAAAAGTTATAATTTGGATTAACCAACTATAAAATTTACTTGTTTTTTAAAAGTCACCATTAAGAAAGGGAAAAGGTGAACTTCAGACTTGATACAAATAATTACAATCTGGCATATGATTAGACATAGAATATATAAAGATTTCTTAGGATAAAATCACAAGAAAATAAATGACTTTTAAAAGTAGACAAAAGATTTGAAATGATACTTCACAAAATACACAAATGTCCAATAAACACATGAAAATAAGCTCATCATTAAAATTTACATTAAAACTACAATGAGGTTCATGTGCATACCCATAAAAATAACCAATATTTAAAGACTTTCCAAACCAAGTCTCAGCAAGTAGGTGACACCACAAGAGTTCTTACGCATTGCTTTTGATCATATGAGGCAGTACAACCACTTTGGACAATAGTTTGCCAATACCTTACAGAATGAACTGTATACTCAGATATAGCAGACACAGAAAGGTCACTCAGATTTCCCTGCAAGAAAATACACATCGCCCCATCATAAGGAAGGTGTTTAGAGGATACTTCCCAGGTGTTAAGCTCGCAGTAGCCAGCCTAGGCTTTCAATCTGAGATCATGCTATTCTCAGCAAGTCATCAAACAATGAAAGAGTAGGGAGGGGATATAAGGGTCTAGCCATTTCTGTACAACATAAGATTCCTTTCATTGCTAATCATTGATCTGGATCTCCCTGTTGGGCTATCAGAGACCTTTCTAGGTCTGTATTACTGTCTGATTTCTCCCCTCACCCAGTTCTGCTTCACACCTTTTACTTTTTACCAGCAACCTCAATAAAACGTTTACGCTCCGAACTCCCTCTGAGTGTCTGCTTCCCAGAAAACCCAGTTCATGACAGCTGGCACTAAGAGTGGTGGGGGGAAGCAAGCTGTAAGATGGCTTGGGGAGGTGGGATTATCTATCAAATATCTGGGAATGGAGACTTCATCCCTGGTGGTAGGTGGTTAGAAGGTAGCTCCTAGCACACAATGGCAGCCCAGTTGTCAGAACTTTCTTCTGTTTTGAGCTGGGACAATGCTGATGGAGAATAATGGACTAGTGGATATGACAATACAGATAAAAATAATAGATTTGGTGTATAGGCAGATCATTAAAAGCTGAGGATAATGAACAGTGGTTAACTGATTATAAGAGTCCAAGAGTTTGGGCACCTGGGTGACTCAGTCATTGATCGTCTGCCTTCCACTCAGGTTGTGATCCCAGTGTCCTGGGATTGAGCCCTGCATTGGGCTCCCTGCTCAGTGGGAAACCTGCTTTTCTCCCAGTACCCCTGCTTGTATTCCCTCTCTCACTATCTCTTTCTGTGTGTCAAATAAATAAATAAGATATTTAAAAATAAAAAAAGGGTCCAAGAATTCCTTTTGCAGCATGCAGAGAAACCTTCATTGTATGCAAGGAATGAGTATTAAACAACTGAAGATCAAGAGCTGACTATCCAACCAACACTGATGCGTTATTCTAAAGTCATGGCCCTAATTTAGAAAATCAGGGATCCTGACATGGAGGATGGGAATATCTGGGACGATGTCCCCAAAATGTTTACTTCCCAGATATTTCTAAATATCCTGGACCTATAGATGTTGCCCAGCCTTTCCTATTAGTGCTAGTACCCTACCAATGCAGGAAAATAATGCATAATTATTTCATCCAAAAAACAAAAGTAACCACTACTTCTCTCAACTGCCATCTCTATAACCCTATTAA
This sequence comes from Taxidea taxus jeffersonii, assembly GCA_003697995.1. NCBI lineage: Eukaryota > Metazoa > Chordata > Mammalia > Carnivora > Mustelidae > Taxidea > Taxidea taxus. The sequence goes on along the minus strand of ML107106.1, from coordinate 19,597 downwards.
CCAGGGTGAAGTCACAGTATAACCCCTCCAGGTGCAAGCTGTGTCTGATAAAGGAGAAAAAGGACTGTATACCAAAGATGCTGTCTTTTTCAGAGAAATCAAATGGTGATGCCATATGATTAATCCCATATCCATTTACCAAAGAAGATTAATGACTGACAGACATGAAGATGGGATAATATAATCAATGGATTTATTGGAAGAAAAACATGTAAAAGGTAAACGGGGCATTATGTGGTGAGAGACTTCAGAGCATACTATAAATCTGACACCTGTGAAGAAAGAGAATGAAGCATTCAACAGGAATAATTGCACACTGTAGTTTTGAGAAAATCTCTGCCCCTCTGATGAGATACCCCAAGAAAACAAGGCTTGCCAATGGAGTCCCGTGTTGGGTGAAAATGACTTGGCTTGGGGCTTAGTCATTGGCTAGGAATAGCCTGGGGGAGGTGTGATATTGACATGCCCGCCACTGTAGCCCATAGAAAGGTGTGACAGTGGGAGATTATCTGTCAACTGTCTCCCAGGAGCAAGTAGTCTTATGAAGATCCTATTCTGAAACCATCCAAATCTCCATCCGTAGGCCAATGGTTAAATAAATATGACATATCCTTATGATAAAATATTATTCAGGAGGGGCGCCTGGGTGGCTCAGTGGGTTAAAGCCTCTGCCTTCGGCTAGGGTCATGATCCCAGGGTTCTGGGATTGAGCCCAGCATCGGGCCCTCTGCTCAGTGGGGAGCCTGCTTCCTCCTCTCTCTCTCTGCCTGCCTCTCTGCCTACTTGTGATCTTTGTCTGTCAAATAAATAAATAAAATATTTAAAAAATATTATTCAGGAATAAAATGATATAAACTATTTGCAACAATTTGGAACCTTAGTGCTGAGTGCATGAAGCCAGAGAAAGAGGATACATTATGCAATTTTACTTACATAAAGTCCTAGAACAAACAAAACTTATATATAGTGATAAAATTTGATTAGTAGTTACCTCTGCCAGGGCTTTCTGGGGAATTGGTCACAAAGGGACGGAAGATAATTTTTGGTGAGGGATGAAATCTTCATTATCACTAGTCAGAATAAGATTACATGGATGCATATATTTACTAAATTTATCAAACTGTATCCTAAAAATGGTTGCATTTCATTGTATATAAATTATAGATTTATAAAACAGATTCTTAAAAATAATTGGCTACTTAAATAATTCTGTATTAGGAACACCCTTATTTTTCTATATTAACTAACTAATAAAATTCAATTCAACTCAGTAAATATCAAGAAAGGGCTACTAGGTCATACTTCCTGTATGTACTTAAAGAGAACAAAAACAAAAACAGAAACTTTTAAACCTTATGTCATGATTTTCATCCTACAAATGAAGCTGTGAAAGCTCAACAATATTAGTTATCTCACTTGATACTACATAGCTCCTATGAGGCAGAGGCAAGTCATAGGTGCTAAATTCTAAGCTCTTCCACTCTATTCTATTACCCCATATTTTGGTAGAATAATAAAAAGCCAGGAAACACATCCTCAGTTTACATACAGGGCTTACATATGATTCCAAAAAGAAATTTTAATTTTATAATATCCTAAAATGTTCAAATTGTTTTGCTTCCTAGCCCTGTAATTTAAGTGACCCACTACATAATAATAATAATAATAATAATAATAATAATAATAATAAGTGCTTGGGACACTCAGTTGATTAGGCACCTGACTTTTGATTTTGGCTTAGGTGATGATCTCAGAGTCATGAGATCAAGCCCTAAGATTTTTTTCTCTCTCTCTCCCTCTGCCCCTCCCTACTCACTCCATCTCTCCTCACAAAATAAGAATAAAAATAAAATAATAATACTCTACAATAAATTAATGAAACTTTACCTCATTCTGAGTTGTTAATTAACAATTTCATAGTACAACTCTACAGAAATTATGTTTCCTCAACTATTTCCAAGATTCTTTAATGCACTGAAGAGAGCTACAAACTTAAAGGATATAAAATGGATTTTTCAGAGGAGATTTAAAGATAGTTAAAGCCATTGATTGAAAAAGACAATTGCATGTTAAACTGCTCCAGAGAAGGGTAGGAATGCCTGCCTTTGCATACACAAGTCAAGAAGGCAAACACCCAGAAGATGAATGATAATAAGTAGAAAATACAGATCAATACACCTGGAATTAAAAAAAAAATCAAGAAGAATTTAAAAATGGATTTCAGAGTAAATACAAATCAAGTGATTTATATAAATGAGGATAGTGTATATATTATTTACTCTTAGTTTTAGTGAAGAAGCAAATAAATAACACTACAAGCATTAGAGCTCACATATAAAATGGACCAGAAAGGAGGACAGAGAAGGAAGAGAAGGAAGGAAAGAAGGAAGGAAGGAAGGAAGGAAGGAAGGAAGGAAGGAAGGAAGGAAGGAAGGAAGGAAGGAAAAGCAAAAGAGAAGTAAGAAGGGAGGGAGGAAGAAAAGAAAAAGAGAGAAAGAAAGATTCTCTTTTAGTACAGTTTTGAGTCAGTAGGGGTATCAGAATGTTAATACTCACTTTTCTTTGATGCACAGATACTGCTTTATTTTTTAATTACATCATTAAAGGGCCAGCTCTCTATTACTCACTAGTAATTGTGAGTTCCTTGTTTCAGCTGGGATTTCAGGCTCATATAAGAATTTCCATTTACATTGAGGAGGCACTGAATTTGCATTTAAGTGCCTATGTATATATACTACAGTCTGAATGTTTGTGTCTCTGCAAATTCATGTGTTGAAACCTAATCTCCAAAGTGACAGCATTTGGAGATGGGAATTTTAGGAGATGATTAAGTCATGAGAATGGAGCCCTCATGAATGGGATTAGTGACTTTATAAGAGGCTCCAGAGAGCTCCCTTGTCCCTTCTGCCATGAGAAATTACAGTTAAATAAATAAATAAGGCTATGAATGAGGAAGTTGATCCTCACTAAACACTGATTATACCAGCATCTTGATCTTGGATTCCAAACTGTATGACTGTGAGAAATAAATTTCTATTGTATATAAATCATCTATTCTATGGCATTTTATTATTATACCCTGAATGGACTAACACAATTTTTTTCTGGACATGGGATACTCTATTAGTCCAATCATAAGTAGCAATTCCTTGTATTTTTTTAAGACAACTCCAATTTAATTGGCTTTTTTTTGTCTTCGCAAATAATTCATTTAGTATAGAGTGAAGTGATATTTACTTATTTTGTCTTTTAATGACATACATTTGATGAAATAGTAATATTGATATGGAAAAAAGTCCCAGATCAGATGACCTTACTGCTATAGAAAATATTTTACCACATGTAATAGGGGTTGCTTGACCTCTAGAGAAAAAAAGCAATTTTGCTTTTCCCTCATCCCTTTATTCTACTCCACAAATTTATGCTAATAATATTGGTCAGATTCTAGAATGTTTTTTATTTTTATTTTTTAGAATATTTTTTTTAAGATTTTACTTATTTATTTGATAGACAGATCACAAGTAGGCAGAGAGGCAGGCAGAGAGGCAGGCAGAGAGGCAGGCAGAGAGAGAGGGGGCAGAGAGCCTGATGTGGGGCTCGATCCCAGGACCCTGGGATCAGGACCTGAGCCGAAGGCAGAGGCTTTAACCCACTGAGCCACCCAGGCGCCCTAGAATGTTTTTTAAAAAGGTTTTACTTATTTATTTGAGAGAGAGAGAGAGAGAGAGAGAGCACAAGCAGGTGGAAGGGCAGAAGGAGAGAAGCAGGCTCTCTGCTCAGCACCAAGCCTGACTCAGAGCTTGATCCCAGGACCCTGAGATCATGACTTGAGCTGAAGTCAGATCCTTAGCTGACTGAGCCATCCAACCACCCCATTATTGATGGATTCAAAGATACTCTAAATAAATTGGTTTTTCATGTATGAAACCTCATAGAAATAACTTGGTCTCAAATGCATGACCTTATCCTCTAGAATTTTTCCTATTGGCCCTAGAAAATTTGACTAGTCATTCAACAGGTAAAGTCTAAAACCTGTATCTAGATATTGGCTTGCTTTTTCTTATTTCTCTGGTAGTAAAATTGTATTCTTTGATTTTTGACCACAACCTCCACAACCATAGTCTGATGTGGGTTTTGTTTTGGTTCTGGTTTTGTTCTGTTTTAACCTATATTGTGTAGGTTTCCCATCAGCGACTTTGCCAGAGAGAATAGTGGAGTCAAATAAAATTTCAGGTATTTCTGATTTTCATGGTACAGTGCTTTAAGAAAATAGCATTTTAATTCAACACCATAATTATTCTCAAATTTCAACATCTTCAACAAAGTACTTAGTGACAGAAATAAGGACAAAGGAAGACATTAATCAGTTTTTTACTTAGTATGGAGTAGGAGGAGTAATATCCTTGATTGCTCATGAATACGATGAATGAATACGATCTTAGAGAGGAGTCTTTCAACCTAAATTTCTGAATAAACAAACAAACAAAAAATAGATATGAGGATACCTAAGTGAATAGAAAACAGATATACCAATATATTCAAAACTTTCAATAGACTAAAAGAGAAGAGAACTTGTTCTATAATTCTTGGATATCCTCTTTAATTCTAAGAATGTAAAAGTTTTGAAAGATTAGCATGATTGATAAAGAGACTTCTTTGGAAAAAGCAGTTCTTATAGTCGGAGACCCACCTTTTGCCTAACTCAACCCCTCCACAGCTTTAGGGTAAGGATCCATGATACTATCTTTGAACCCTAGTCATTAATGGACTTCAAGGTGGGTCCCTAAAACACATTGAATTATTTAGCATTCAGTTAGGATACACAGATGATAGGTGCCTGCGTTAACACTGGAAAAGCCATGGTACCAATGCTTGAACAGATTAGACCTCTTTGGAAAATCTAGGGTGCAGTAGCAAGGTGGAGATGGGTGACTTCAGGAATATGATAGATCTACCTTCTTTCCCCTACAGGGTTTGTTGTGTTAGGAATACCACAGTGTTTCTCAAGAATGAACCATAGTTTACATGAGAGAAGACATCAATGTGAGATCAAGAGGGCTGCCTGAAGAGTATAGCAATTTCAGTCCAAAGAGGCTGGGATTTTACCATTAGTTGCATAAGTGGAGGCAGGAGCAGAGCATTCACCCAGGATAGAGATGTATCACCCTGGCCTAATGAACTTCTGGCTGTGAGGTTCCACCAGGAAGCTTCCTAAGAGCCCAAAGAACATCAAGTCAGGTTATAAAGGTACTACTAGCTCAGGTAAATGGTGTAAATGCCTTACCTCTCTCTCTCTTGCTTTAACACTGACCAGAACCAAAATGATTTTTATAAATTATGGAGGTAATGGGAGGGGAAACTAGTTATTGGTCTATGGGCAGGCTTCTGAACTGAGGAAAGAAATATTTAATGCTACATTAGGTTGAAATTTAGACTATAAACGGAAGTATATAATTCCATAATTGAGAGTGTATTTGTGACTTAAGTAATTAAAAGCCGTTCTGTTTCCTGAAAGTAAAAATCAAAGATATAGGCATGTCAATGAGCAATGAAAATGATCTTCACTGAATTAAGTTCAAAGGAAAGGTGGGATAAACATAAGCGCATTTTTGTTACAAGACATACAACTTTGCTGTTTAACACACTAGTTATACATATTATGTGCCAGAAAACATACAAATATTATTTCATTTCTACTTCACAGTAGTCCTATGTGGTAAACATTATGATCCCTATTTTACAAAGAAGAAAACTAAATTCATACATGCTAATCAAGTTGTCCAAGGACACTAAATAGCTGAGATGGAATTTGGGCTCACGTAAATTTCATTATGAAAACTATGTACATTGTCTTATGTAAAATAATGGCTTTTTAACAACTCTAAAATTGCAGTGGATTGCTCCATGAAGCAAAGTCTGCTATCACCAGAAAAAAAGTTCAATGATATATCAATAACAATTATGCAGATAATTTCTTTTTTTTTTTAAGATTTTATTTATTTGAGAGAGAGAGAGAGCATGAGAAGGTGGAGGGTCAGAGGGAGAAGTAGACTCCCTGCCATGCAGGGAGCCCAATTCAATCCCAGGACTCCAGGATCATGACCTGAGCCGAAGGCAGTCGTTTAAAGAACTGAGTCACGCAGGCGCCCTATGCAGATAATTTCTTACATGCTAAGCTCTACAAGCATGTCATTCACTTTGATAATTCGAAGTAAAAAAAGTTTGCAAGGAAGACAATATTTCAGACCCAAAACTGACTTTGCCTATGCATATCATTATTTCACAACAAAATAATAAGAGACAAGAACATAAAGTAAATGAAAATACATTTTACAATCAAATGGAAATTCTGTATGTCCAAGGTTGAATTTTATTTTATTAATATCCCAAATTTGATGAATTAGTACTATTTTCAAGAGGTAGCTTATTGAAGTTTTATAAGTGAACAATTGTCTTTAATAGAAAAATACATTTTATTTTTAGTATATTTATTCCAAACTTAAATGTGTTTATTTTAAACACTATATACTTAACATATAGTAAAAATACAGATTCCAGAAAATTTATTACTACCTTGAAAAAATAGAAGCATTTAAACTTTGTAAAAAAAAAAAAATGAGGGAAAATTTCTATCTTTATCTGTCAGGGGTCCATGTGGCAATCATCTTTGTGTGATCCACATCTTTTCCCCATTCTTCTCTGCTCTATTTTGCTAGAGTCTGATACCTGCAAACTACATTTGCCAAAATCCCTTACTAATTGTATTCCCAGTATCATTAAGCAATAGGTGAGGCTGATGGAAAATTGGAAAGCAGAAATAAAAAAAAATATCAGTATATCACTCACCACCCCCACCTGATTTACTATTATGCTATTGCATCTTTAAGTTCTTAATATTTTTTTTCCCATGGAACTTGTGTTTTGTAAGTAAAGTCTGATGAGACACTGGGGCATGCATATAAGCAGAGGAGATAAGTGCAATATGTGCAATATGCGTGTCCACCACTCCTAGTCACCCCATTCACATATAGTGTCTATGATGCTCCAGGAGCATAAAAGTGAATTGGATTCATAATGAACAGGTCAGCAAATGGTCAACAAGATTCTCAAGGTAAGTACAAGATAAGTATGCATGAAAGTCTTCCACTTCCACAGTGTATTGGTATAATATGCATATACCAATAAGTAAAATAAAAACAACTGAATTTGTTTTCTGCAGTTGTTTCTACTTTTTTTTAAATTGGATTATAACTGACATACAATATTATATTAGTTTCAGGTGTACAATACAGTGATTCGACATTTGCATACATTGCAAAATGATCACCACAGTAAATCTAGTTACCATCTGTCATCCTACAATGTTAACACAATATTATTACTGTATTTCTCATGCTATGTATTAAAACCTGAAGACTTATATATTTTATAACTTCAAGTTTGCACTTCTTGATTCCTTTTACCCATTTTGTTCCCCCAACCCTCCTCCACTCTGGTAACCACCAATCTATTCTTTGTACCAATTAATCAGAGTTTGGTTTGATTTGTTTGTTTGTTTTTTAGATTAGAGATATGAGTAAAATTATGCATTATTTCTCTTTCTCTATATATCTTATTTTCACTTAGCATAATATTCTCAGGGTCCATTCATGTTTTCATAAATAATGAGTCAATTTTTATGACTGAGTAGTATTCTGGTGTGTGTGTGTGTGTGTGTGTGTGTGTGTGTGTGTGTAGGTGTGTATACATATCTATATGTATATATATGTATATACATATATATCAATCTTATATATTATTATGTATGTATATACATATATCCATCCTACATATTATTATGTATGTATATACATATATATATCCATCCTACATATTATTATGTAGGTGTATATATATAT
>ML107106.1:1405-11689 GCA_003697995.1 Taxidea taxus jeffersonii | reverse complement strand
TATGTAGGTGTATATATATATATATCCATCCTACATATTATTATGTATATACATATATATATCCATCCTACATATTATTATTATGTGTGTATATATATATATATCCATCCTACATATTATTTATCCATTCATCAATTGATAGACACTTAGGTTGTTTCAATATCTTGGCTATTGTATATAATGCTGCAATGAATATGAGGGCTCATGTATCTTTTTGAATTACTGTTTTTGTTTTCTTCAGATAGATACACAGTAGTAGAATTGTTGGATCTATTTTTCATTTTTTGAGAAACCTCCATACTCTTTTCCATAGTGACAGTACCCATCGTAACGTCCTACCACCAGTGGCACTGCATGAGGTTTACATTTTTTCTGCATCCTCATCAACACTTGTTATCTCTTGACTCATGGATGATAGTTATTCTGACATGTATAAGGTGATTTTTCATTGTGGTTTTGGTTTGTATTTCCCTGATAATAGTGATGTGCATCATCTTCGCATGTTCCTGCTGGTTATATGCATGTCCTCTTGGGAAAAATAAGTCCTCTATGCACTTCTTAATCAGATTGTTCAATTTTTTTTGTTATTGTTGCATGAATTATTTACATATTTTAGATATTAAACCTTCATTGGATATATGATTTATAAATACTTTCATTTAGTAAGTTCCCTTTTTGTTTTCTTGATGGTTTCCTTCGCTGGGCAGTTTTTTAGTTTAATTTAGTCTCAATTGTTTACTTTTGTTTTGTTTCCCTTGCTTTTGGAATCAGATGAAAAAAAATCATTAAGTTAATGAGCTTACTGCCTATGTTTTCTTCTAGTAGCTCTATTATTTCACATGATACATACAAGTCTTTAATCCATTTGAATTAATTTTTATATCTGGTGCAAGATAATAGTCCAGTTTCATTCTTTGGCCTTTAGCAGTTTTCTCAACACCACTTATTGAAGAGACCATCGTTTTGCCATTGTATATCATTGTGTCAGTTGTCAAAAATCAATTGACTATATAAACAAGGATTTATTTTGAGGCTCTCTAATGTTTCATTGATCCATGTGTCTGTTTTTGTACCAGCCCTATAGTGTTTTGATTATTATAGCTTTGTGGTATAGCTTGATATCAGGGACATGACACTTGCAGCTTTGTTATTTTATCTAAAGACTCTTTTGCCTGTTTGGGGTCTTTCGTGATTCTATACAAATTTTAGAATTATTTCTTCTAGTTCTGTAGAAAAAAAGTACCATTGGAATCTTGGTAGGGATTGCATTGAATCTGTAGATTGCTTTGGGTATTATAGACATTTTAGCATATGTCTATAATAAATTAAATATATTTAATTTTTTCAATTTATGAGCATAAAGTCATTTTACTTACTTGTATCTTTAATTTCTTTCATCATTGCCTTATAATTTTCAGTGTACAGGTTTTTCACCTCCTTGGTTAAATTTCTAGCTATTTTATTCCTTTTGATATGACTGTAAATGGGATTGTTTTCTTAATTACTCTGATAGTTTGTTACTGGGTTATAGAAACACAAGAAATTTTTGTATATAAATTTTGATTCCTGCAACTTCTAGTAGTTTTTTGGGGTTTGTTGTCGTTTTTGTTGTGTTTTTTTGTGGAATCTTTGGGTTTCCTATATAAATATCATATTATCTGTAAATAATAAGTTTAACTTCTTTCTTTCCAGTTTGTATGCTCTTTATTTTCTTTTCTTGACTAATTGCAAGGGTTAGGACTTCCAATACTATTTTATTTTATTTATTAACTTTATAACTTTATTTTATTAACTTTATTTTATTTCTTCAGTGTTCCAAGGTTCATTATTTATGCATCACACCCAGTACTCCATGAAATATGAGCCCTCCTTAATACCCTCACCAGGCTCACCCAATCCCCCACCCCCTCCACTCCAAAACCCTCAGTTTGTTTCTCGGAATTCACTGTCTCTCATGGTTTGTCTCCCCCTCTGATTTCCCCCAACTCCCTTCTCCTCACCTTCTCCCAATGTCCTCTGTGTTATTCCTTATGTCCCACAAGTAAGTGAAACCATATCAATACTATTATAAATGAACAAAGGGAGAGTGGGCACTCTTATCTTGTACCTTATGTTAAAGGATTGTACCTTATGTTAAAGGTAAAGCTTTCAGCTTTTCACTCTTGATTCTGATATGAGATGTGGGTTTGCCATATATATTCTGTCTATATTGAGGTATGCCCACTTTGTTGAGAGTTTTATCATAAGTGGATATTGAATTTTATCAAATATTTTTCCTGCATCTAATGAAATGAAAATATGATTTTCATCTTTTGTTTTTGTGGTGTATCATGTTTATTTATTTGTGGATGTTCTACCATTCTGGTATCCCTGGAATAAATCTCACTTAATCATGACATATGATCCTTCTAATGCTTTACTGAATTTGGTTTGCTAATACTTTGTTGAGAAGTTTTATATTTATGTTCACCATGGATATTGGGCTGTACTTTTCTTTTTTGTGGTATCCTTGTCTGGTTTTTGTATCAAAGTAATGCTGATCTTGCAGATTCAGTTTGGAAGTTTTCCTTTCCCTTAAATGTTTTGGAACAGTTTAACAAGGATAGCTATTAAATCTTCTTTGAATGTGTGGTCTTGATTATTGTTTGTTGAGATTTTTTTGATTACTGATTCAATCCCCTTACTAGGAGATTTAGATTTAAATTTAAATTTAAACTTAAATTTAAATTTAGAAGATTAAAGCATCTTCTCTGACCACAATGGCAAGAAACTAGAAATCAATTACAAGAAGGAAACTGAAAGAACTACAAATACGTGGATGTTAAATAACTTGTTACTGAACATCTACTGGGTCATGAAAGAAATCAAAGAAAGAATTAAAAAAATAGATAGACACAGGGGCACCTGGGTGGCTCAGTGGGTTAAAGACTCTGCCTTCGGCTCAGGTCATGATCTCAGGGTCCGGGGATTGAGTTCCACACCAGGCACTCTGTTGAGCAGGGAGCCTACTTCCCCCTCTCTCTCTGCCTGCCTCTTTGTCTACTTGTGATCTCTGTCTGTCAAATAAATAAATAAAACCTTTAAAAAAATTTAAAAAAACATAGATAGACACAAAGAAGACAAAAACATAATATATCAAGATCTATGGGGTGAAGCAAAAATGGTTCTAAGAGATAAGTTCTTACCTACCTCAAGAAATAAGAGAAATCTCAAATAACAATTTAACATTATACCTAGAGGAATTAGAAAAAGAAGAACAAGCAAAGTCCAAAGTTAGTAGAAGATTTAAATTTAAATTTAAATTTAGATCTATTTAGATTTTTCATTTCCTCATGATTCAATCTTGGAAAATTGTAAACTTTTAGGAATTCATCTATTTATTCTAGGTTGTCCAGTTTGTTGGCATATAACTGTTTATACTAGACTCATACCATCTCTTATGTTTGTTTGGTGTAAATTCTAACTTTTTCTCCTTCATTTCTGATTTTATCCCTCTCTCCTTTTTTTCTTGGAGAATCTAGCTAAAGGTTTGTCATTTTTAAAAATATTTTCAAAGAACCAGTTTTAAGTTTTGTTTTTTCTATTGTTTATTCAGCCTCTATTTCATTTATTTCCACTCTGATCTTTATTATTTCTTTGTTTCTACTAACTCCGGGCTTTTTTTTTTTTCCAAGAAGACTGAAGTTGCATTTTCGTCAATGTCTGTACAGGGCCTTGGAGTTGATGGCCTGCCAAGAACTGTCTTTCCAATTGTTACCTTCCCATGGAGCTCACGAATACCAGCTCCCTTGGCCACCAGAGCCCAGAAATCAAGGAAGGTCCACTGTGTAGATGCACATACCTGCTGGCTTTAGCAAGGCAGCTGGAGAATGTAGGGGGAAGGGCATGTTCACAGGATTCAGAAAGGCAGTGGGAAAATATCTTAACTGTATGTGCTCATGGACTTCAGGAATACAGCAGGAGAGTGCTTTATCTGTGCATGTATGCTGACTTTCAGCCGGGGTGGGAGAATGCCATGACTACTCACACTTACCAGCCCCAGGCAGGGAATGAGACATTGCTACAACAACCCACAGTATTTGACTTTGGCAAGGCAATGGAATACTGTCACAATTGCTCCCCTCTGGTTGTCTTAGCAAAGTAGGAGAAGGGTATGGCATCTGAACTTGCCTTCTTGTGCTAACAGGATAAATGGAAAATGCAAAACTGATGTCTGCCAGTCCTTCCATATCTAGGAAGAGTGTCAACTGTTCTCTGCTTCTCCAGCAGATGGCTTTAAACTAGCAAATATATTTCCTTCACATATAATCTAGGCACTTTTTAAACTCCTTTCATTTTTCGGGATCTTGGGGTAAGTGAGCTCTCATATGAGCCATTTAAAATAGGAATCTAAGTTTCCTACAGCACTCTGGGTCCCTTGGACAATGACTCCATTGGTTTTCTAAGCCAGACATTTTGGGAACTCATCTCTCTGGTGCAGGGTTGGGGTACTTGAAAAGGGACACTCACCCCTAACTCCTCTAAGAGAAGCACCAGACTGGTGAGACCTATGCCTAGTGTCTGTTGGGGTTCAATGGATGGGGTTTTTAGTGAAACCATGTTTCTGCCTCTCTGACCCACAAAAACAGTCTCTTTATCCTTTGTTGTGAAGATGTTCATCTAATTTTCAGATCTTTTTCAAAGATAAATGATCCATACATAGCTGTAGATTTGGTATCTCCATGGGAGAAGGTGAGTTCAGGACCTTACTATGCCACTATCTCTCATAAGTCCCAACATATCCTCTGTTTCCACTGTTTTGATAACAAAATACCTATGCATTTATAAGCTATAAAATATGAAGTGTGTAATTTTGGTGATTCTATATACATGTACTCATATGTACATTTAAAAATGTTATCACACAGAATAAAAATAAGTGGCAAAACTCACATTAATAACAGTACTTTATCTTCACTTAAGATGGCAAATGAAAACCATGATAAATCAAGAGAGATTGCAAAAGAAAAGGAGACACTTTATAATATATATCTGTAATAGCAATTCTTTTCCAGCTTTTTGAACAAAGAGCTCACATTTTCTTTCCTTACTGGGCCCTAAATTCTGTACATGTCTCTCTTCAAATAACTTATCAGGCATTGGCTACATCTCTTCTGTGTATCTTGTTCCTACAAAATAGTCCTCTCCTTGTTTCCAGCTCCTTTGGGCATGCCCTACTTCCAAAGTGCCTGAGAGTCCTAACAACAAGGCCCTTTGAGTACCTTCTGAGGTGGTCCCCCTGAAAGATTCCATCCTCTACTATCGCCAGGCACTGGCCAGAGTTAAGATAAATTTGCCTCTTGAAGCTAATCAAGACCTCTCCTTGGGGCTGAGAGTAAGAATAAGCACATTAGTTAAACCCCTCGACTTGAGTTTGTAATGGAAGTTAGGCCCCCTGAGGGAGAGTGAATAATAGTTTTGCCAAAAGAATTGCTGCAAAATCATCCAGGGACCCCTACATTGGTCAGATGGTTGAGCTTCTGATTCTTGGCTTCAGCTCAGATCACAGTCACAAGTTTGTAAAATCAAGCCCCACATGAGATTTTGAGCTCAGTGCAGAGTCTGCTTGAGAGATTCTCTCTTTCTCCCTCTCCCTTCTGCTGACCCCCCCCATCCGTGTACATACACTCTCTAATAAATAAATAAAATCTTTTTTAAAAAATCATCCACATCTCTCAGACCATGAAATGAATAGTATAAGGAAAATGATCAGTTTCTTGATCAACAGTAGGAAAGAACACTAGGCATGCAAGACTAGTTTCAGTAGTTGCCTAGAAAAGAAAGACATCCAACACTGAAAACCTGTTCTGTAATTTCTGAAAGGACTCCTCCTGGAGGTCAGGTAGAAAAAAAGTCCAGAAAGAAGCAGGGAACCACTCTAATAAGAGATTTTAGCATGGATCTAGGACTGTACAAAAATTTAATTATTGTTAATTTGTTTTTATGGTTCCTGAACTCACTTCAGTGAGTTCCTCCTTAAAAGTTACCAACTTTGCACATACAGAGGGTAGTGTGTAGCACAATAAGAGGATCCCCAGGGGCTTCCAGGACACTATGTCTGGGTAGGTAGTCTCACAGTGTGTCAGCAGTAATTATGGCCAAAGCAAAGCAGTGTGAAAGGAATTTTGCATCAATAAATTTCAGGGTTAGTTCCTAAAAGCCCTTGAGGTAATTAACTGGAATACTCTCAGAAGTAGCTGGGGGTTTCTTTGCAGGGAATCATCTCTAGCAATTTAAGCAAATGGAGCTCATTGTCACTGTAATTTGAGTTACAAGTATATAAAACATAATAACCTGGCACAGAATAGCAGCTAATTAAATGTTAGTGATCTATTTGTTTCTAAAACAGTGAACTATACTATTTCCTTAAAGCTTAACAATTAATAGAGGTGATATTACTGACAGAGTGATATTTGGCATTACAGTTTGAATGAACAAAATGTTTATATACATAGACTGTATTTCTCTATTTGCACTGAAATAGTCATGTTCTTTGTGTAACTTATTCTTATATTTGAAAGTGTTTCCATATCCATTATCTCATATAATCTTCATGGCAAATATGAAAAATAAGGTAGAAATAGCATTAATAGCCTCCTCACTTTGTAGTTCAAGAAACAGAGGTCTAAAGAAAATATGTAATATATTATAGATAACCAGAAAACTTTGAGATGGAAAATAATCTAGATAGAATACTTCTGGTTCTATGAGATATATTTCCAATTTAGATTAAGAATGTCCCAGTGAATCTAGTAGCATAAAATACGATATCAGAGAATGATCATAAACTTCATTTTAAGTACTATCCTTCAGTGCAAAAGTATACAGTTTTGTCATTAATGTGGTCAATGTATCAGACATAGAGGAAATGGTAAGCTAAAAATAAAAGGAATTTCAGTGTATTTGAAAGATGAAGTTAACAACAGCAATAAAAAAAGAATTTAAACATATTACAACATTTATCTTAGGTTGTGTCCCCTAGAAGCAGAGTCTGAAATGGGATACTTTTTGCAAGTTATTTATGAGGGAGTAAGGAAAACAAGTTTAGCTATGAGAAAAATCAAAGATGTGACTAAGAGAAATCTGATGCTGGATAGATCTCAGGAGTATAAATTGTGCAACAAACGTTGTCTGCCTCAGAGGCAAAGCAGCAGACCCTTTATATCCCATGTCTTTTTTAGGCAAGATGGTTTCATAAGCCAAGGGTAATCCTTAGAAGATGGTGTAGGTCTGCGATGTTAGCAGACAACATCCATACCTTGGGGATGTATATACCAACAGTAGAGGGTTATGGGAGGATCTCTACCAGCTAACAACTTCAGTATTTCATGTTTTGAATCTATGAAGGATTTATTAATGGGAGTTATAGTATAGACTCATACTTTCCTATTTAGACATTGGCATCTCTGTGAGGAATTTGTGTTACAGAAGAGTATTATAATGTAAAAGTAAGTATTGCACGGAATTCACTGGGAAAATAAAAATGTGATTTAAAAATAAGGACATTTTAAGAATAATTCATAACTTTAGATAGTTCTTAAAAATCAGTTAACTTCAATGCATCTTAAATATATAAAATATAAGATTCAAAGCAGAGATAGTTAAGCATGTTGGTGTAATCAAATGAAATCATCCTTATTACTCAGTTTCTGGGAAATATTTAGATAGTATTTTCAGAGTCTGTATAGAAGCCTATATTTATAATCAAGGCTTAAAAATAATTAGAGAAATAAAAAATTACGAAGAGTCAGGGATTTAAGAGATATTATTCAGACAACACAAACACAAGTGGTAGAGCATTTGACTGCAGAAAACACAAACATTCATTCTAAGAACAAATCAAGAACTACTGATTGAGGAAATTATTATTATTCTATTAAATTCCCTATCTAGACTAAACAAAATAAAATGGAAAAATTATGTAAATTTTTCATAGAAATTATTATTAAACATATAAAAACTGACAAGACAAAATCATATATTACTTAAGATATTTCATAATTAAATTCAAAGATTATAAACATAGCATCTCATATCTGGTTTTGTTTTAAAAAATCTGACAATTAAAGGTAGTAGGTCATGGACTTAATTCCAAAAATGAATTATTCTGATTATTTTAGAAGTAAGAAGAGAAACATAATCTGTACTAAAACAAATGGGAAGAACCTCAGAGATAATGAAAATTGCAGATTGCTCAAAGAGAATCTTTGATGTAGTTGTAGACACCTTCTACTAATCATTGATAGTATGAAGTGTGCCAGGCATTTTGGTAGGCATAGGAAAGAGTGAGTGACAAAAGAAAACAAAACAAAACAAAACAAAAAAAAAATCCTGCCCTGATAGAACTTACATTCTTTTGGCTGGACAAAAAGTTAAGTGTAAGTAAATAAAATATGTTACATGGTGAGAAAACAACAGAAATTAACAACACAAAAGAAGTATGGACTGTGGAGAGAAAAAAGTACAGTATTAAGAAGGGTGACCAGGGAAGGCCTCATTGAAAAGGCGACACTTGAGTAAATACCTGAAGAAGTTTAGACAACATGTCATGCAGCTCTGTGGATGGAAAACTTTGCAAGAACAGGGAGCAACAAAGAAAGATCTGGGGTGGGATCATTCCTAGCATATGCAATGAGCAGTGAAGAAGCTGGTGTTGAGTGGGTAGAGGAAGAACAGGGGAGCTGCCTTTAGAGACTAAAGGGAAGGGCACTGAAGGATGTTGTAAATACTTTGTATTTTACTCTAAGAATAAAAGCTGCTGGAGGTTTTGGTAGGAGATTAGTAGTATCTGACCTATATTTTAACATGATCACTCTGGCTGCTGAGTGGAGAACAGTAGCAAAATTGTGAGCCCAACCAGTTAGGTGGTTCTGGCAATTAATGTAGTCAAGAGAGTGGACTACAGTAGGATGGTAACTGTGGTCCAATTCTGAATATAATTTTAAAGAAAGATCAACAGAATATGTTCATTTTATGTGAAGTATGAGAAAAAGATAAGGAGTCACCAAAAAGTCCCTGGGCTTTGGCCTGAGTGGTTGAAAAATAGAAATTGTCATTTATTGATATAGAGAAGATAGGATGAGCAGATTTAGTGGGAGGGGAGAATGAAAGTTCAGTTTTAAACATAGTGTATTTTAGGGAGGAGTCAAGATGGCGGAGAAGTAGCAGGCTGAGATGACATCAGGCAGCAGGAGATCAGCTAGGTAGCCTATCAAACCATTCCGAACACCTACGAACCCAACAGGAGATAGAAGAGAAGAAAAACAACAATTCTAGAAGCAGAAAATCAATCACTTTCTAAAAGGTAGGACCAGTGGAGAAGTGAATCCAACGAGACGGGAAGATAGACCCCGAGGGGAGGGGCTGGCTCCTGGGGAGGGGCTGGCTCCTGGCAAGCAGCGGAACAACAGAGCACAAAATCAGGACTTTTAAAAGTCTGCTCCATGGAGGGACATTGCTCCAGAGGCTAAACTGGGGTGAAGACCTCACGGGGACTGCGTGGACTCAGGTCCTGCGGGGTCACAGGAGGATTGGGGGGGTCTGAGTGTCGCAGAGCTCACAGGTATTAGAGCGGGGAAGCTGGCTGTGGAGACAGAGCCAAGGAGTGAACTTTCAACTCAGGGTTTCCTAGAGCCATGCCCTGTGACATGGGCCAGTGCTCTGTGCGAGGGGTCCCCACAAGATCCGGGGAGACGCCGACCTGGGAGAGCCCAGAGATCTGGGGGTTCGGAGACTCCAGGTGGGACACTGTGCCAGAGACAGAGACGCTTGGTCACAGGCTGGGTGAGCTCAGAGCGCTCCCAGAAGCCAGTGAGACAGGAGTGATTACACACGATTTTCTCCAAGCGTGGCCGGAGGCTGGGGAGACGGGAGTGATTAAATGCTTTTCTCTGAAGGTGCACTGAAGACTGAGGCCCCTAGCTCTCAGCTCCTCTGAGCCAGAGATTGGGAGGCCGCCATTTTCATTCCCGTCCTCCAGAACTCTACAGAAAGCTTCAGGGAACAAAAGCTCCCAGAAGTGAACCTGAGAGGATTACTTAGCCCGGCCCCTAGTAAGGGCAGTGCAATTCCGCCTGGGGCAGAGACACTTGAAAATGACTACAACAGGCCTCTCTCCCAGAAGATCAACAAGAAATCCAGCCAAGATTAAGTTCACTTAACAAGGACAACAGTGGATTCTTATCTGGACAAAATGAGGAGGTGGAAAAACACACCACAAAAAAAAAAAAAAAAAAAAAAAAAAAA
>RCUC01151667.1:0-42380 GCA_003697995.1 Taxidea taxus jeffersonii | reverse complement strand
CCAGGTGCCCCTGTGTGTTGCTTTCTTTTATAAACCTACTTCTATAGCCTGTATTTGTATTTGTACCTGGATGTGTCTCCTGATAAATGTTGAATACATAACTGTGGAATGAAATATCTCACCAATGATACCTTCTGAAACATCATCAAGCCAGGAATGATCCTTTCTGTAGTGATACTATGATGCTGATAATCACAACCATTGATTGGGCACTTCCTGTGGGTCAGGGGCTGTGATCTGTGCTCACACACATCACTTCACTGAGTCCTTGCAATCGCCCAAGAAGGCAGGCCTTCTCTCACTCCACTTCATACGTGGAGAGCTGAAATGAGCAATTTTCTAGGCTGGCGCAGCTAGCAAGGAGCAGAACCAGATTCTGAGCCCACATCCTTCTGATTTCAGAAGTCATGCTCTTAACTGTTGGGCACCCCATGCAGTCATTTTAGAGCATATTTAAAACACAAAAGCCACTTTTGGCTTCTTTTGTTAAGAAAGACTCAACTAGGTTGAACAAAGCTTCCTGTTGCTCCCCAGAATAGCCTCATCTAGCTGGACCGGTGGCTACCAGGAACAAGTGGGACTGGTCGGGCTACCAGGCATTGGTCTTGAGAAGGTGGCTGAACAAGTCGTTCAGTTCTGTTCTGAAGAGCCAGCATCAACCTGGTGGGGAGGCCAGGCATGCCAGTGCTGGCGGGGGAGGGGAGATCCTGGCTGCTGGGGGGGCAGGGTCACCTTGAGTAAGAGAAGTCAAAGTGCCCCAAGGGCAAAGCAAATTATTCCAGTAAAGGGAGCTGGAGGAATGGTCCTGGGTGACAGTCCTACAGTGGCAGGAAGCTAAAACTAAGGATATGGGGAGTGGCCAGGGGCCAAGAGGCCAGGGGTCAAGGGATACAGTGAAAGGTTCTAGACAGGCTATGGGAGACACCAGGCTATGGCAAGCCTTCTGACTTCCAACAGTTCTCAGGGACTTGCTGGGCTTGTTCCTCGGGATATTTCCATTTCCGTGTCTTCTCTCTGTGGTTCGTTCCCATGATGCCCCAATAGGAGCTTCTTCCTTTAAACCTGCCTGGTGTTCAAGGCCCCCCTGATGCTGGACCATCTCCTGGAAACTGTCCATGCACCCTGCACCCCTGGTCTATCCTCCTGTCCCACCTCCTCTAGATTCATACCCACCTACAATCTGGACTAAAGAACTTTTGAATGCTTGCCGTTGTTCCAGGATTTTGATTTTTTCACCCACTTAGATTGTAATTCTTTCTCCAGTAACAGCTGAGATTGTTTTCTTTAATGTCAGTTGCAGCATAAAACAAATGTTCTAAAAGCTCCTACTGACTTTTACTTTGAGGGTTCCCAAATGGAGTGTAAAAATTCCTGGGAGCTCAGGGGCGCCTGGCTGGCTCTGTCTGTTTAGCATCCAAATTCTCGATCTCAGCTTAGGTTTTGATCACACGGTTGTGAGTTTGAATCCCACGCTGGGCTGCACACTGAGGTGGAGCCTAGTTAATAATAATTTAAAAAAAAATTCCTGGGAGTTCAGAGGCCAGAGTGGTTTCTTCTTTTAAATGAAGATAATAATACCAACTTCATAGAGTTGTTTGATGGATTTAGATAATGGATATAAGCCTGCTGAGTTGAAAAGACAATCTGGCAGAAGAGAAGGACAAGGCAGGTGGAAGTAATAAGAGACGAAGGCAGAAGGAGAGGAATTCTATGGGAGAATGTGAAGAATTGCTAGTGAAACTGATGAAGTCAGTGTCTCCCATGTATCAGGCACTGTGCTAGGTGCCTCATCTACATGATGTACAAGACGCTGGTGAAGAGCACCCATCCTGGAACCAGGCTACTGGGTTCCAATCCCAGTTCCATCTGCTACCAGCTGTGAGCTGTTATTTAAAATGCCTACGGCATATTTTCTTCATCTTTAAATTGGGATAATTTAAAGCAGGAGTTGGCAATTTTTTTCTTTCTGCAGAGGGCCAGATAGTAAATATTTCAGGGTTTCTGGGACACATAGCTTCTGTTAACGACTCAACCCCCCAGTTGTAGCATGAAAGCAGCCACAGACTCTATGTAGGCAAACGGGCGTGACTGTCGTCCAATAAAACATTGTTGGCAAAAACGGGTAGTGGGCAAGAATTGGCCCACAGGGAGTGGCTTGCCAACCTCTAATATAGCATCTGTTCCACGGGGTCCAGACGACTGAAGAGCCAACAAAGCTTATGCTTAGAACAGTGCCCTGCACAGTAACCACTCCTCATAGGTAATTATAATGAACCCATGCAATAGGTGTTGGAGTGCCCTCTTATATGGAAGAAAACCAAAGTTCAGAAATGACTGAATAACTTCTCTAAGACCTGGCATCTTCTAAGCGTGGCAGGGTCAGACTCAGGGCACAGACTTATGAGACTCTAATGCCTATAGTTGTCCGCTGTGACTTTTGTTAGCTTACAGGATCTTATCAGGATCGAGACTTTATTTCATAGACCCAAAGGGAAACTTGCTCTCGTCCTGTATGTGCACATGTTTGGGGACCTGACTCAAACACGGGGCACACTGCGAATGATGAAATTGGGCCTGAGATCCAGATGGGCATTGTCAGGAAGTCCCCAACTTTACTTCCTTTCGATCTTGATTCCAGTCAGTGGAGAACAGGTGTGGAATCCGTGTTCACTACCCTCTTGGGTGCTTACACAGTCTCAGCCCTCCCTGGCCTCGGTGTCGGTTTCCTATGACACCGGTGGATCAGCTGCCTTTGGAGAGCCCTAATTAAGTGCATCAACAGGGCAGCTTTCTCAAATCCCACATTCGTTCTGCTTTGGAATGCCAGAACTCTTCTACCATGGAAAAATGCTTCATGCCCTGATTCTTAACAAACCCAGCAAGTTCAAATGCATTTCTGGGGTGGGGGGTTGGGGGTCAAGAATCCCAAGCTGTTATGTGAGAAGGCAAGGAAAGAAAGGGCTTTTCTTGAAAGAGGGAAACAAAGGGCATGCAGAAATGTCACCAAAATGCCCTGTAAACCCTCTAGCTTGCCCCAAGTTGTTCTTTTGTCTGAAAGCCTTGAAACTGTGATTTATGTAACTCTCTCCTCAGGTCAGTAACTGGCTTCTTAAGCCTGAGACTATGAAGCCAGTGACGGCGATTTCTTTCCACATGTCAAATACACGGGATAAAAAGAAAAAAGAATCTCCATTAAATGGCACAGACTTGGTGCATTTCAAAACTAGCCACCTTTCAGTTTTATCACCATTTTTCTCGCCTTTTCTTTTTCCTCCTCCTCCTTTCCTCCTTCCATCTTATAGCCAAGTCTACTATCCAGTCTATTCTAGGGAGAGCCTCTCTGGTTCTGAGCTGAGAAGACACTGTAATGATGGGTTTTGTGCATGTGGATTTAATAGCAATCGGCTGTCTTCTTTATGTTTAATTCCACATCTTCTGGAGTAACACTGTTTAGGCTGCAGTCCCCCAAAGGCACTGTATGTTGTCTAAATCCACAGTTCAGTGGACCACTGTGTTGATACACTTTCCCTCATCAAAGGATGGAAAGTGGCTTTGCCTTCAACTTGACCTTCCTACAAGACAATGCAATGGTAGAAACCACTGGGCTGGGAGTCACACAGATCCATCCACCACTGTCTTTGAAGCCCAGAATCTAAGTGGATCTTCCAGGCTCCAGGCTCCAGGCTGACGGATGCAACCCTTCCACTGGCTGCCATGGGCTTTCTGCTCAGGGAAACAGCGGCCTCTGTGGGGCTTGCTGTCTCAGGAAACATGAAGGGACCTTTAGTTAGGATGGCCATGGTTTATTATTATCCCAGTAAAGTTCACCTTTTTTTTTTTTTTAAGATTTTATTTATTTGACAGAGATCACAAGTAGGCAGAGAGAGAGAGGAGGAAGCAGGCTCCCTGCTGAGCAGAGAGCCCGATGTGGTGCTTGATCCCAGGACCCTGAGACCATGACCTGAGCCGAAGGCAGAGGCTTAACCCACTGAGCCACCCAGGCGCCCCTAAAGTTCACCTTTGAGTCCTAACTTTTACTAATAGATTATTAATAATGACACCAGGACACAGACATAGTCTGGGTCTGTGTGGGATGTATAAGCTGTCAATGGTTGGGTGATTTGGGGAAGTAATTGTCACAGGTCTCGTTCTCTCTAGAGTCACAGGAAATGGGGAAGTTTTGAACTTTTAATTTTGATTTCAATGCTCCCATTTTTTGTTGCCTCTTCTGACAGACTGCCCCAGAATTCAGACAAATGCAGCTCCTCAACATTTACTCTGACCCTTATGTCATAACAGGAGATCTTAACATCAAACAAAAAAAAGTTATCATGACCTCAGAATGGATCGATTTACATTCAGCTTTGTTAAAAACTCAATACACTGATCTTATGTTTTCAATTCCCATTGGCTAGGGAAACTTCGCTAGGGGCCTGCAGGGAGGGCCGGCTTCATGGGTGTGTCCTCTCTGCTGTCGCCCATGTCAGGAAGAGCCCAAGCTTGGGGCTTAGTGATCTGTAGTCATTGTCATGAAATTCTTCATAATTTTATTTCTGAATCTGTGCTTTACAAGTGAAGGCTGATGGGACAATGGAGCATGGGCTGGGGGAGCCTGCTGCCGCCTTGCCTTTCCTAGAGCTGATTCTTGGCCGCCTGCTCCCTGCCCTCTGCCCTAATGCACATCCCACTGCTGACCCTGCACTTCAGGGGCGGTGACAGGGCTACATGAGGTGGGGGATGTGGAGGGGCATGCATAGATGTGGGGAGAGCCAGGTAGAGAGCCTGTGGTGTCTCAGGGTGGGGCAAAGCAGTGGCTTTCCCTGCCACCTCCACTGCCACCGGGAATGGGGTGGGTGACTGGGAAGCTGGAACCCCCTGGGGGTCACCTGTCAGCCAGGAGCCAAGACATCAGGCCTGTGGGAAAGGGAGACTCCCCTGTCCGTGGCCAGGGCCTCCCATTTTCATTTGGCGCCGGATCCCACAAGTTAAGCAGTCGGTACCGCCTGCCATAGCCCTCAATGGCATCTCAGAACTACCGGACTACTCACAGACCCTTGTCCCTAAATAGCTCCCCACTTCCTCTCACTTGTGAGTAGACTCTTTGAGCAGTAGCTGTGAGTCCCAGACTTTCTTGCGGATGGCCAGCTTCCCCAGGGGCTCAGCACCGGCCTGTCGGGAGCCATTTTACCCTCGGCCTGGCACCATCCTTCCCCGGCGGGTGGCCTCTCGCGGTTTAGAAAGCACTCTTTTCCTGTGTCTGTGCGTGTGTGTGTGCGCGCGTGCACAGGCACACACGTGC
Organism: Taxidea taxus jeffersonii; assembly: GCA_003697995.1. NCBI lineage: Eukaryota > Metazoa > Chordata > Mammalia > Carnivora > Mustelidae > Taxidea > Taxidea taxus. The sequence goes on along the minus strand of RCUC01151667.1, from coordinate 37,081 downwards.
ACACACTCGTTAATCTCACTTTCTCCAGCCGGGTGCACATGAAAGAGTTTATACTTTGGACTTTCAGACAAATCCAGGTCCGGTCCTGACACTCTCACTTTCCAGCTCTATGGCTTAGAGCAATTGATTTGCCTTTTTCTCAACTTCAAATTCATCAATTCATAAAGGGAAATACTAGCATCTACCTATCTCACTATGCTAAATTACAGATTAACTGTGGCTATGTAACCAAGCAAGTGACAGGCGATCCATTGAGAGATGAGGAACGATGCCCCAGGCATCCTCCTGGCTGAGGGGACTCCCTCATGGGGGTACCACTGCCTTAAGAAGGAAAAAGCCCATTTTTTTTGACTCAAAAAGCCCATTTTACTTGAGTCAAAAAAATGGGCAGAAGACATGAACAGACACTTCTCCAAAGAAGACATACAAATGGCTAACAGACACATGAAAAAAATGTTCATTATCACTAGCCATCGGGGAGATTCAAATCAAAACCACATTGAAATACCACCTTATACCAGTTAGAATGACCAAAATCAACAAGATAGTAAACAACGTGTGTTGGAGAGGATGTGGAAAAAGAGGAACCATCTTACACTATTGGTGGGAATGCAAGTTGGGCAGCCACTTTGGAAAACAGTGTGGAGATTCCTTAAGAAATTAAAAATAGAGGGGTGCCTGGATGGCTCAGTGGGTTAAGCCGCTGCCTTTGGCTCAGGTGGTGATCTCAGGGTGCTGGGATCGAGCCCCGCATCAGGCTCTCTGCTCAGAAGGGAGCCTGCTTCCCTCTCTCTCTGCCTGCCTCTCTGCCTACTTGTGATCTCTGTCTGTTGAATAAAATAAATAAAATCTTTAGGAAAAAAAAGAAACTAAAAATAGAGCTTTTCTATGACCCTGCAATTGCACTACTGGGTATTTACCCCAAAGATACAGATGTAGTGAAAAGAAGGGAAACATGCACCCCAGGGTTCATAGCAGCAAAGTCCACAATAGCCAAACTGTGGAAGGAGATGAGATGCCCTTCAACAGATGAATGGATAAAGAAGAATATACACAATGGAATATTACTCAGCTATCAGAAAGGATGAATATCCAACTTTTGCATCAACATGGATGAAACTGGAGGAGGTTATGCTGATTGAAATAAGTCAAACAGAGAAAGTCAGTTATCATATGGTTTCACTTGTTTGTGGAACATAAGGAATAGCATGGAGGACACTAGGAGAAGGAAGGGAAAAATGAAGCAGGGGGGATTGGACGAACCATGAGAGACTGTGGACTTCAGGAACTAAACTGAGGGTTTTAGAGGGGAGGGGGTGGGGAATGGGTGAGCCCAGTGATGAGTATTAAGGAGGGCACGGATTGCATGGAGCACTGGGTGTTACACGTAAACAATGAATCATGGAACACAACATCAAAAAATAATGATGTACCGTATGGTGACTAACATAATTTTTAAAAATTAAAAAAAAATTAAATAAAAAATAAAAATTAAAAAAAAAAAAAAGGAAAAAGCCCTGGATAGGTGAGTGGCAAGAACTCTGGACATCTGAGAAAATGCTTCTTGAGGAGCGAGATTTGAGCACATGGCCCTAGTTATTTTGACAGGTGAAAGGAAATACTGAAATTGGGGGTAGAGTAAAAAGCATCGAGTATAAACACCACCTCCTTCTCATCGCTCCCACGTCCTTGCCCTGCCTTCTGGAGAGGCCAGCAGACCTTCTGTGATTGCACTGGAAAGGTTCCGGAGGGCAGCATCAGATTTGTTTGGGATGAAGGCCCAGATTATAGTCTCAGGTTGTGTCTCTACAACCTTGGGACATCACCTCCCACTTGGGAACCAAACATCCCTTTTAAACACATTAGAACCAGATGTCTTTGAAACGCATCAGACTAGATGACTTGTTCAAACTTATTTCGGCTTTGACAGAGAAAGGACAGTTGTAGGCACATACTCTGTAACATGCTGGGCCATGCCTGCTGGAATAGGGTGGGCCCCGTCAAAGCAGTGGCCTCTCGTCCAGGGGTGCTGCGGATGCCTGGAGCAAGGTGGTGGGCTGGGGCTCTGCAACGGCATCTGTCTGAGGATTCCTGCATCTTTATTCACACCAAGGCACATGCGTATACTCGAATGGGCTGTGACTGACTTCGTGATCCAGCCATTTTCACATGGAGTGTTTGAATAGTCACCGCCAACGGAAGGAGCACAGTGGGCTGTTGTGATGGGAATTCTGGGAATACTATTTATGGCTGTGTTTTGGTTTACCTTTGGTCTAGTACACCGGGTACAGTTGGAAAACAGCCTGGGCTGAAAACACTCCTTTGTCTTTCAGGGCAAAATTTCCCAATCTTTACACGCAGCCTGTCAGCTCCAGCTCCTCCTGCCCCTGCCTCTGCCTCCTCTAGTCTCGCAGATAAACGGGGTCATCCCTCCCTCCTCCTCTCCCTCTCACTTGGCCTCTGAGTCATTCACAACAGAAGCAGGACATATATTAATGGCAAATCATGAGAGATTCGGGGCTCAATAGACCTGGGCTGAAATTCCAGTTTCTCCACTTTTTAGTTGTGTGACCCTGAGCAAGTCACTGAACCTCTCTGACCCTTACTTTTATTACGTAAAAATGGGAAATAATAGTTCCTACCCAAGAGGACTGTTCTCAGAACCAAAATGAGATGCGTCACTGCAGACAGATCCTGATTGATATGCTTAATTGTGTTTTTCTCTCTGCCCTAATCATTTTGGCTTGCTCCACAGAAACTAAGCTTCTGCCTCAGTTTCCCTTCCTGACTGCCAGTCTCTTTCCTCTCTTGTGTTCCAGATGCAGCAGAATGGACTGAGGTGGGAATATTGGCTGTACAGCCATTCCTTCTGCCGAGGGACCTGTCCGCAGGCAGGGATCCTCCCATGGATAAGCAGGAGATACTAGTATCAGTAATAGCTCATTTTATTAAGCATTTTCTTTGGGCCAATTTATTACCATATCACCCTTATGAAAATCCTAGAGGTAGGCACCATTACCCATCCTGTTTTACAGATCAGGAAATTGCATGTTGGAGAGGTTAAGTCCAAGGTCCCAGGACCAAGAGTGGTGGAGACTGAATTCCAACCCAGTGTCTGGACTTTAGAACCTTCTCTTGTAATCGCCAGCCTCCCTGCATGTTCACTCCTGTCCTTCTCTAGAATCATCATCACCGAAGCCACCACTGATTGAACACCTATAATCAGTACAGATGTTATCCCATGTGACTTTCCCAGCAATCCCATGAAGGAGATATTTGCACACCCATTTTACAAATGAGAAAGCTGAGTTAGAGTAAGTATGTCATGCAGAGTTAATTGGCCATGAAAGGAACAGATGGGATTCAGATACCATATATATTCTCCTTATAGTTCCTTGAACACTATACAATGGGCCACCCGCTTTATAAACATTAACTCTCGTAAGAGCTCTATGAGGTAGGTGACACTAGAATTCCCTTCTTAACAGACAGGAAGACGGAGGCAGAGAGAAATTAAGAAACTCCCACCCAGGACTCACAAGTAAGATTAGCAGAGCTGGGGAGAGGGTGGTTGGGTTATGGACACTGGGGAGGGCATGTGCTACGGTGAGTGCTGTGAAATGTATAAGCCTGATGATTCACAGACCTGTACCCCTGGGGCAAATAATACATTATATGTTAATAAAAATAATTTAAAAAACAAGAGTGGCAGAGCTGGATTTTGAAGGCACACAGTCCAGCTCGAGCGTCTGAGCTCCCAGCCTCTAGAGCACTATGTTGATATAAGAAATGAACGATGCCAGCAAGGTGAGGGGAAGTGGGAAGGGTTTCAGAGGCAGAGGGAATTACCTCTGTGTGGGTAAAAGGCTCAATGAGCCCAGGAACTACAAAAGCTCTGGAAAAAGGAACTCTCCACCCACATGGAATGAAGCAGTCCCCCAGAGCCCTGGCTCTCTCCTCCAAAAGGGGTCGGCCACCCTGGAGAATTTTCCAGCATTAAGCAATGGTGTAGGTGTTTTGTTTCCCTTAGGCCCACTGAGATGCATCATGAGGAAATTGCCTTAGTTAGACTCTTGAGCAAGCTGATTCCACTATTCAGCTACAAAATCCTCAGAAGAGATGGAAGCCAACAGTTTTAAACGAACAGTTGTATTTAAATATCCAGCACTGCGGGGGTGGCAGGGGGCGGGGAAGGCCTTTTGTCAGGAAAGACAGAAACAGACGTGTATTGAGCAGTGACCATGTGCTGAAACGTGGGAGTTGTTAAACCTCATAATAACTTTTGAAATGGTGATTCACCCCATTTTACAGAGAAATAAGCCAAGGCACAGAGCAGTAGAGTAATATCCCCAAATTGAGTGGCAAGTAAAGGATCCTGGATATGGTCCAAGGCCCATATATATGTCTTTAGGCTACATGTTCTCAGCTGGATCTCTGCTGCCTTTCATTTGCCTATGACTGATCCATATGGTTTCAGAATTTTCCCATAATTAATGGTGAAATGACCAAAAATGTCTGCATAAACCCACAGACCATTCTGCTAACCTAGTGTGTTCTGGTCTAAAATGTTAACATTCTGAAAAGTAGTTTGAGAAGAGAAAATACTTTATAGGGAACATTTCCAAGAAATCCCAAAGTCACAAAGACAGAGAATAGCAGATGTGTTTATATGAAAATTTAAAACTCCTGTCCAAGACATCATAAGCAGAGGTAAGCAGAGGCAGATGATGTGGGACATATGATAAGAAAGTCTTCAATATAGTTGACAGACAAAAGACGGATATATAGAGCATATAAAGAACTCCAAATCAGTGAGCAAAAGACAAATAATTCCATAGGAAAATTAGGAAAGTATATTCATAGGGCATTAACAGAAAACAGAAATCAAGGGAACAAGAATACAAAGAAAACGTTCATTCTCATGACTAACAGAGCAAAGGCAAACGACTATGAACAGTCATTTTCTGCCCAAGAAATTGGCAAAAGTATTAAACGACTGACAATACCCAGTGTTGGCAAAGGCACAGGGACACTGCCGGCAGGAACACAAATTGGGACAGCCTCTTTGGAGGATGTTTTGGCCAGAGTTAACAACACTTTAAACATGCACAATCCTTCCAGTAGTAATTTTATTTTTTTGTATCTCTCCAAGAGAGATTTTCATACTTATATATAAAGAGCCATACCAAGGAGGAGCCTTATATCACCGTTTACAAAAGCTACATACTAGAAACCAGGTCAGTGTCTATCAACAGAACGATGGGTAAGTAAGTTTTTAATATACCCGGACTTTGGAATTACTATCAGTGATAGACATGGGGCAGCTCTATGTGCAGTAACACATTCCAGGATATCTTGTAAATGAAAACAAAGTTGTAGAACAATCTGTACCATACTATTGTACATAGGCCCACCTCTAGGTCTGTGAAAGCATTAAAAAGGTTAAGAAAACGTACACAATGTAAAATAGTGATTACCCCAGGAGCAAGAGAGGTTTGTGCCTTATGTCTTTTACTCTATAGTTCTATACTATTGGAGGTCTATGCCTATCATTTTCCCTGTACCTAAAAAGAGCATGTTGGCCACTGAGAGGGAAGCACTTGCCTTATTCTATGGGTCCTGTTCACCCAGGATTGAGAAATCCTCTGACTCAGGGCTGAGGCGTCCTTCTCTGCTGAGGGAAATGGGAAGCAGCTCACTTGGAGGCTGCCTTTCCCTCCTTCTCTCTCTAGGAGCCACAGGTGCTTAGAGGTCGGGACACATAATGTGTGCACACGTCTCCATTCTCATACCCAGCGTCACTCGAACTACTTCACAGACTAGTGCACGGTGCGAGAACTTCTGAATCATGGGCCAAAGCGATTTCTTGTCATCCTGATAAAACTTGTACACAATCACACCCTGATACGGCCACAACAAAAATAACAACTTGTCAGACCCCGTCAGCACCAGCCTTGATTTAAACCACGGGGTCCGAGGGGGCACAGATTGGATGTGGAGTTCCTTAAATAATGACTCTGCTGGCCTAAAACATAGCAGATGTTCCCTTAGCCCTAGCTCGCCCAAGACATAAACTATGTGTTCAGGGGAAAGCAAAGTCAAATGACTCATGACAGAGTTTGTTTTTAGTATGAATTATTTTTTCTGGCTCCTTGCTTTTAAAGACGGATCTTTTTCAGATGGGCTGAAGCAAGGGCTGCTGGGAGCTGGGCTCAGGAGCCCTGCCTTCCCACTGCTTCTGAAAGAAAAATGTGGAGCCCTGAGCAGAGAGCTTTATTCCCCATCAAGTTCACTCCCAGTGTGCTTTGCTGCTTCTTTTTCTTCTCAGAATAAATCACGTGAGGGCAGCCTCAGGGTAGCTGGGTGAGCAGGTGGAAAAGAGTCCTGGATTGGGGGCCCAAGAGAACTGAGCTGTTTCCAGCACTACCATTTACCAGTGGCGGGATGCTGGGGAAGTCACGTGACTTCTCTGGGCTGCGGTCTCCTGGGGTGTGAATTGGGAAGAATAAGCATCACGTTGGGTGGTGGTAGGAGTTCAATGAGGTAGTCCAGGCAAGGTGTCTGCTCCTCCCAGGAGGCACTCAGTTAACGGCACTGTACTGGACACCTCAGGGCAGAGATGGTGTCCTATTTGCTTCAGTATCCCCACAATTTGCCCAAGGATGGGGCAGAAAATATTTAAGCGATGAAGGTAACAATGTACTTTGTACTGTTTTCACTGCTTTATAAAAATTATCTCACTAGTGTTACAATTAACCCTAGCATGTAGAAACAAATGTTACCCACATTTCGTGATTTCGTGATTAACAGAAAAGGCACAGAGAGATTAGGAGAGCTGACTGAGGCCACGGAGTGGTCAGTAGAGCGGCTGGGATCTGAAGGCTTGCTGCCTGGCTCCAGCCAGAGCAGGTAAGAGGAGAGGGAGCATGGGCACAGCAGAGGCTCCCCATGTGGAATCCAAGGGAAGGCTACATCAGGAAGAGCCTACTCCTCGGATCCCTTCAGAAGAACAGATACAAGGGGAAGGATAAGGACATCAGAAGTGTGGTCACTCATGGCCCTGCAAGAGCACAGGTAATGGACAGCCAGAACCTACCATGAGTGTGGCAGATTAGAACAGCTTCTCAGGGTGCTCTGGGCCTGGACATGCCCATGTTTCTGAAGGAACAAGTACCTCAGGACAGGGCTGCTGCCCAAGAAGGATGAGGGAGTTCCCCAGCTGGTGACCATATATGTTCACCACCTCCCCCTCCTTGGCTGACAGAACTAAAACGAACACAGAATTCCAGGGCTGGAAGGGAACTTGGACATTGTTTGCCATTACACCATATGGGTTAGAGAAACATTACCTGCTCAGTGCCACACCACAAGTTAATGGCGGAGCAAAGACTGGAATCCAGATCCCTCCCTACTCCCCAAACCAGCAATCTGCTTCTGGCATCTAAAACACACCTGTAGTGGGGTGCCCAGGTGGCTCAGTTGTTAAGTGCCTGCCTTTTGCTGGATGGAGCCCCGAATGGGGCTCCCTGATCGGCGGGAAGCCTGCTTCTCCCTCTCCCACTCCCCCTGCTTGTGTTCTCTCTCTCGCTGTCTCTCTCTCAAATAAATAAATGAAATATTTTTTAAAAATTAAAAAAATAAAACACACCAATAGCCATTGTTCCTATACGCAGCCTTTGGGCAAAGACTTCTTATTTCATTCATTCATTCATTCCATAGTTTTCATTCAAGCAGTGTTCAGGAAAGACAGGAATGTTGGCCATTGGATTTTGGGTATGTCCCAATCCCACTGATAAAGCCATCCCCAGAATGAGATGAATGCTTAGCCTGCTATCCCAACAAATCACCAAATAACCTACTAGGCAAGCAACGTTTTGAATAAGAGTTTGCCTACAGGAAATAATGGGAAAAATCTGGAACACTGATTTATCAAGGTAAATTAACAAAATACCTTTTGGCTTTATGCTTCCATCTCATGAGCTGCCCCTACAAGATGTGTGTAGACAAAAGCATTAAGCATTCATTTATTCGTTCATGCACTCAAATTCACATTTTCTTCCCAATACACAGTTGAGTTTATTTCTGGGTTCATAAATCCTTTGTTCCCAAGATCCACAATTCTTCATACCCTTCCATCTCAGTCTCTCTCTCTCTCTTTCTCTCTCTCTCACACACACACACACACACACACATACACATACATGCCCACTTTGTTCATTTAACATTCCCAAACCTTGTTTCAACTGTCTTTCCTTCAGAATGTTTTTCCTGACTCCTCAAGGCTGGGGAAGCTGCCTCATCTGTCCTAGCACACAGCCCCTTCTATTACAGTCGTCTATTTCATTGTATTTCTCCTCTGCAATATTGTAACAAACTTGAACATAAGAACTGAGTCTCTCCTGTTGAGATTTGTCTGTGAACAAAGAGACAGACCCTCAAGAACCATTTGCTGAGTAAATGAACAAACTCAGAAAACACAGAGGAGGATGATTATGAATAGACTGCCCTCAGGAAGCTCCCAGTCTCATGGGAGGCAGACACACAAAGGAGCATCACCATACATCTGAGAAGTATTATATTCAAGGTCTGCCCTGTGCTGTGGCAGAAATGCCTCATGAATGACTGACTACCAATAAGGTTGGAGTTCACTTATGCTGTATATTTATCTTAATCTGACTTTATAAAATACAAACGTGTGGGATATGAGTATATGTGGAAGACACACAGAATGTAACTTTTTTTCACTCCGGTTCTCTTGCTTGTGAACTTCCTTGTCCCATGACTGCCATGGATGATATCTCAGGATTTTTCCATTCCAGACCATTTCTTTGGATTCAGTGAAATCAGGGTCTGAGACAGGGAAGAAAAGCAAAGAAGAGAAGAGAAGAGGAGAGGAGAGGAGAGAAAAGAAAACAAAACAAAACGCCAGAGAGTTGAGAAAGAAAGACAGAGAAGAGATTCACAATCACAGAATTCTCCTTACTCAACACACTCCAGCCTCCCACATCTTTTTGCTTTTCCTCGGACGTGTTCAATTCATTCCCATCTCAGGGCCTTTGTACATACTATGCTACCACTCAAGTCCCATTTCATATATCTCTTCCTCAGGGAGGCCTTTACCACTGCTCAGACAGCTGGTCCTTCATGCTCCTCCTGCCCAGTCTCTCTTTGTTCCCTTGTGTTGCTTTACTTTTTTTCATAGAATTTTTTGCTCCCTGAAACCATACTATTTGTTGTGATTACTTGTTGCTACAATTACTTGTCACTGGATTCCTCGCTACTAGAATCTATGAGGACAGACATTGCTTTCACTTTCATTCTTTTCTTTTTTGACATTTCTTTTTCAAAAGACATAGCTGGAGGTACTGAGCAAGAAGAGACAGGTATCAAAGGGTGAAAGAGATGCACAAGCTCCCAAAGGGAAAGGCAGTTAATGGGACAAAGAAAAGTGAACCAAACTGACTCTGAAAGTTCAAGAAAGAATTAATAATATTAACTCTTTCACTGCACACTAATATGGCAGGCTCATGCAGGACAGTGTTTAATTTCCTTTTTGGGAATGCATAAGCTTTCTGTGAATATATGTAAAATGGGGATTACCTACCCTATGATATTTTTGTGGTGACTAAATGAGTTAATTCAGGTAAAGTGATTTGAACAGTACTTTGCAAAGAGAAAGCATCAATAAATGTTGCTTATCATCATCACCACCATCTACAAAGAGACATGACATACAGGTACTGATAAGAATTTTAGGGGGGGGTGCCTGGGTGGCTCAGATGGTTGGGCATCTGCCTTCGGCTTGGGTCATAATCTCTAGGTCCTGGGATCAAGCCCCCGCATTGGGCTCCTGGCTCAGTGGGGAGTCTGCTTCTCCCTCTCCTTCTGCCTCTCCCCATGCTCGTGCTCTCTCTCTCTCCCTCTAGCTCTCCATCTCAAATGAATAAATAAAATTAAAAGAATTTTAGGTACTGCTGTACACTCTATTTACTTTTTCTTTTTAAAATGAAGCATGGAATTTCTACAGTAGACAAAGTTAAACATGTGTCCCCCGTTTTGAACCGAATACAGTACAAAAACAGTTTTATAAGAATCATTCATCACTATTCATCACCAAAGGATCTTATTGTTTTTTAGTAAACACATTTCTGATTGTATTCATCGAAGATGCAAAAGCTCTAGGACACCGAAACGTGAAGAACCATGTAGGAACTCTGAGAAGCTAGAAGAAGTGAGAATGAATCATCCGTGGAGAGGATACATAGGCTGACAGGCCAAAACAGAACTTTCTAAGGACTAACACAGAGAACAGTGAAGAAAGATAAGAGAAGGACATTTAGACGAGAAGCAAGAAATTGGCTCAAGACAGTGAATCGAAAAGCCACAGCCAGTAACCATTTCAGTGAAATCACTGTGGGAAATCTCTGTTAGCAAGGACAGAAACAGCAAAGAACCTGCTGAAAACAAGAATAAGAGTTAAACACTTAAATGAATCCAATGATATTTGTTAAGAACTTAAAAAAATCAGCCAGAAAAGAATATATTACTCTAAGTTTGGCTCATGCTTTATAAAAACAGTTCTTCCTAGCTCCAGCCCTTTTTGGTTTGTCACCAGAGTGAAAGACTGGTGGATGGGACTCACAACCTACCTCATCAGGCTGACCTTGCCGTCTCTCTCCTTTAACCCCAAGACCCACAAGCATTTTTGTCATTGCATCTGGAAGAACAGGGGGATTCCTTTTTTAAAGGTTACTGAGAACCTGCTAGCAGCACATGCCATGTTCCCTAGAGCCCCTAGGTGTCGCTAGTACAAAACAGAAGTCTGAGGCGTTACAAGAAAAAAAATCAGGAGTACATTTAGTACAAAACACTAAAAGCAATAACAGCTCAAAGGCAGACTACATTTATTACAGAAGCTACGATTTAGTATCTCTAAGACAATTATTAATTTCCTTTTTAATTCAACTGCTCATCCCACAAAGAGACATCTCATTTTTCAGCCAGGAAAAAAAAAAGTCTCAGGGTTATTTTCTCACTCTAAAACATTTACACTGATGGGCTCAGTGCAACCCCACACAAAGCTAAAAGTCTGTAGTCGAAATTGTTTTATAATCAAGACTGGTTTGATAGAACAAAAGAACTAGCACTCAGAGTAAAAATATAAGACACAAATGAGGGTTGGCCAGAGTAAAAACACAGTTATGTTGGTTTGATAGTCTACCAAAAGCTGTAATCTTATTAAATATATTTAAAGATGGTTTTCATTTAGAATTGGCAGCTTGATTAATGGGATGTATTAAATAATACCTGGCTGCTAAGAGTCTATTTGGGAATCCGTGCCACATAAAACACGCAACATGTACAATTCAGTTCCATTGTTATTTAAGACTTCACTGTTCTCTTGGCGGTGTGCACACACCTATTAAAAATTAAGTACAAACACTCAATGTATGCTCAAGCCTTTTAAAAGGCTTTCTCTTTAAACAGAAACATGCAATGGAAAATGAACTCAACTGGTGAAAGGTAATGGATTCATCCCTTTGGGAACAGCTGTCCTGTTTATCAAAAGAAAGAAGGGGAGGGTCAGAAGCAGAAAAAAAAATTCCTAACTGGTCTGCAAAGAGAGATGCCCAACTTCAGAGAGGAGCCGAAATCAGTTTCTAAAGCCAGGCTTCCTTCTTTGCCTGAGTTGAGAGGTCGAATGAATGGTAACTTTCACCATGAGGCCAGGGGGGTATTGGAGTGGGAACAGAGTACCTTAAGATATGGGGAATGTGTTAGTAGCCAAATAAATGCAGGCAGATGCTGCCTGATTCCCAATTCATTAAAGAAACACTTGTATTTTTTAATGGTGTGGGGGCATCTGTCGTTTTTTGGGGAATTCCATTTGGCACTGCTCAAGGCATTTCGAGTTTGGGGGCGGGGGGGGGGTTCTTAACCTCGGGGTGATTAAGAACAACCCAGGAGACAGATAATGGGAATAATGCAAAGAGCCATGTACCATGATACAGTTCTACCCAGTGTGTCTGATGGAAAAATAATATATTTGACATGCAAAAGCTGCACAATAATGAGCATTCTCTCTTTTCTAAAATCAAGAGGTTCCTTAAAATCCTCAGGGTGGGGGGCGCCTGGGTGGCTCAGTGGGTTAAAGCCTCTGTCTTCGGCTCAGGTCATGATCTCAGGGTCCTGGGATCGAGTTCCGCATCGGGCTCTCTGCTCAGCGGGGAGCCTGCTTCCTCCTCTCTCTCTCTGCCTGCCTCTCTGCCTACTTGTGATTTCTATCTGTCAAATAAATAAATAAAATCTTTAAAAAAAAAATCCTCAGGGTGGAACAAGACATATCAGAGTGGCCAAAATGTCAGATGACTTCACATTATATCCCTGAACAACCCAGTGAAACGGGTCACATTATTGTTATTTTTAATTTGAGAGACGAAGTTTAAGCCCAGAAAAGTCCAGAAAAGATCTTAGGACTCAGAAGGAAAAAAGAGCAAGCTTTTTTGATACAGGTATCATTCTATCCATTTACAGATGACAGGATGGAGGCCCTGAGAGGTTCACCACATTACCCCAGATCATACATTTCGTAAGGCACAGAGGGTGGCACTGGACCGCAAGGCCATTTTACTTGGAAATCCACTTTTTAAAAAAAAAGATTTTATTTATTTATTTGACAGAGAGAGAGAGATCACAAGCAGGCAGAGAGGCAGGCAGAGAGAGAGGGGGAAGCAGGCTTCCCGCTGAGCAGAGAGCCCGATGCGGGGCTCAATCCCAAGACCCTGGGATCATGACCTGAGCCGAAGGTAGAGGCTTTACCCACTGAGCTACGCAGGTGCCCCAGAAATCCACTTTTTAAACCCCTAACCTCCACAGCCCCACTGCTTCATGGATGACTAAAGACCTCGGGACAGGAGCGGTGAAGGAAATTGGGGGTGAAGGTGGGGATACCTCACGCAATCCCATTGATCTCCCCATCACCTCCTTGCAAAATAATGGAGGAAGAGGGGTTGAGGCCTTTCAGAGACTCCTTCCCCTGCAGCTACCATCCACAATGAGCTGTCTATGCCCCTCGCTGGACATAACGCACGGAAATGTTGAGCATGCTAAGTCTTCACAGCTATGATGGGTACAATCAGGAACCACAGGGAACAGGCTGTGCTGCATTAAGAATATGACCGGGCGGGGGGGGGGGGGGGGAATACAACTGGGGAAGAACGGAATTTGGACAAGCCCTACCACATGGATGAACCTTGCAACCACAATGCTAAGTGAAATGAGCCCATCACAAAAAGGCAAAGACTATATGATTTTATTTACAGGAGGTTCTGAGAGTCGTCACTGTCACAGAGACAGAAAGTAGAATGGTGGTTGCTAGGGGCTGGGGGGGAAGCGGGTGGGGAATGATTGTTTAGTGGGTACAGAGTTTCAGTTTTGCAAGACGAAAAGAGTTCTGCAAGTTGGTTGCACAATGATGTGAGTAATACTTAACACTACTGAGTTGTATACTTAAAACTGACAAGGTTTTTGTGTATTTTGCCGCAATTAAAAAACAAACAAACAAAAAACCAAAATATAATCAGGAACACCTTCTTCAGTGGTCACTTACAATGGTCTCTTGCCTGGCATGGTATGAAATATGACCTTCTGAATTACTGGATTTGTGGAAGTAAAACTCCTTTTATAGTACATCCCGGCTACTTTTCTGAAAAGCAGGAAGTCTGGAGGAAACAAGTCTTTTTTTTTTTTTCTTAACAGGTAAAATTTTATATCTGCATGCTTTACATGAATTCTCAAGCTAAGACTCTGAACAAAGCACTTCCCATCTCTTGGGGTCCAACTTCCTCATCCATAAAAAGAGGGAGTGAGTGAGGTGATCTCTGAGGGCCCTTCCAATTCCCAGATTCAGATTCCTGTTTTTCCAAATGCGAACACTGTCTACCTCTTCAGTATACTTCATTTATTATTGACGTTTATCAGAACATTTTTGCAAGCCACTACTTGCTTCTGAATGACCTACTCATTGCATTTTTCCCAAGGGCTAAAAGCAGGGAGGAAGACTGCAGGAGGAGGTAGGCCAACAGGAAACAGAAGAGTTAGAAAAGTCCCAGAAGGAGCAGTGCTCCTCCACTCCTCAGACTGGGAGTCTGAGGCTGTGAGATTCAGCTGGGGACTCTGTCACTTGCTAGCCGTGTGAATCAGAAAGGAAGAAAGCATTTACTGGGGGCTTCTCTGCATGAGGCGCTTCCATACATATTATTAATTTACAATTTTGGCACTCACAATTGTTTCCATTCCCAAGTTCTACCTGGGGTATTTATTATAATATTTTTTTCTAAATTCTGAATTTGCTTTAAAAGGCTGTGTCTGTGTCTAAGCACTAATACCCGTGAGAACCCAAGTATGATGCTGGTGATACTTCTTCCTAATACACATTAAAATATATACCCAACTATTAGAAAAAGTCTGTCTTTTCTGCTTGCCAGCCCAAGTCATCTTGGGTGCCACTGGTGGTGTATGTGTGCATCTGGAAGATGCCACGTTCTCCTACTTAATTGCCAGTTATGGCTGCTGGACACTTGAGACATAGGCTTTAGAACCCACCCAAGTTTGAACCAACACACCCAAAGCAATGTGCTGGTTCACAGTCCTCTTGTGTTTAGAATGAGTGGGTTCTATAAAACAGACTAGAGAGTACTCCCAAGATTTTCCAATTTCAGGGACACTAACATTTCCAAAATTACTTTGGAGACTGACATACAGTAAGCACGTTTTTATTTTGCCAAGTAAGAACTCAAAAAAGTATTCTCCTACAAGGTAATTTAAAAAAAAAGAAAAAAAAAGCAGAGGACTTTCTACACCAAATGATTGGGAAGAGTCCTTCTCAGTATAATGTAAATCATTAAAGAAAAACATTTATGATGTTCTGCTTCCTGGTCTACATTTCTCGGTCTGGTGAAAACTGCCATGGGCCTGCCACAGACAGGCTCAGCACCCATGGGCTCCAGATACAACAGGAGACAGCTCTGGTGTCAGTTGAGTCTGAGTTCAAGTCCTGGTTGTGCACTCACCCCATGTGCACCTTTATGAAGCGTGAGTCTCAGCTTTCCGGGTATAAGCAGAGGCCACAGCTCACTGTGGTGAAGATCAAATGTGATTCAGTGCAGAAAGTGCCTCATGTAGTGC
The DNA here is from genome assembly GCA_003697995.1 of Taxidea taxus jeffersonii. NCBI lineage: Eukaryota > Metazoa > Chordata > Mammalia > Carnivora > Mustelidae > Taxidea > Taxidea taxus. The sequence continues at coordinate 21,895 of RCUC01151667.1, read as the reverse complement.
CTGGCCTGGGGTAGAAGCCACAACTTACCTTTTTTTGCCTTTCTCATCCTATCTCAAGGAGGGCTGCTCTCGGGACACAAGATGGTGATATATGGGAAAGTGCATTGAAAATGTGTTCTGTGGCTCTAGTTGTTTCTGTGGGTCTCAGCTTAGTAGCTACTTCCTCTGGGAAGGGAAACTTTCCTTGACTCACCAAGTTGGGCAAGAAGCCACTGCCCCTGGTACCACAATGCTCTGTGCCCTGCATCTATCTGTTCACTTGCCACACTGTATTCATATTGCCAAGCAATTTCTCCCTTACCCCAGGAGGCCCCAAAGAGCTCCCAGAGAGTGGGGACCATAGGGGTCTTACTTATTTTGCTGCTTTTCTGCCATCTTACACGTACTTGCTGCCAAACTCAACACAGGTGCACTTTTCATTTGTTAAATGCGCACACTAACTGATGGGAACATAGGCAGAATTTTTCAAATCTGCTTTGTGGTATTGCTTGTGGTATGCTTCACGCTTTGGACCATGGGTTTATAGCAGCATTTCCAATATTTGGTCCTAGAAACTTTAGCAAAGTAAGATGCTCCAAAGCTTATTCTTTGGTCAAGTAAATTGGGAAAGACTATGCTCTATATGCCTCTCCGTCCCAGGAAATTCACGATGTACATTTACATGGTAAAGTCTTATAAGATTTGCTGTAAGGATACCTAGTTATCTTGAACATAGCATTTTCCAAATGAATTCCTTTCATTTTTTAATACACCAAAGACCACTCTTTGGAAAACTCTGGCCTATAGAGAATGCGAGCTCTGAGAAAATTTTTCTGATGGTTTCTATTAGTTCTTTGTACTGGTTCTCCTTCCCCCACTTAAACCATGCAGCTGGAATCAGGAGAGACATAACATATTAGGTTGGACCAAAAGGCAATGCAGACAATAGAATCTTTGAGAAAACCAGACATACGAATGAGCTGACCAGTGAGGGAACTGACCAAAAGTATTTTGACAATGACCAGAATGCTCTCATCTTTGTCTCATGTTAGAGCTTTCACACTTCCATGCACATACATCACTGCAACTGCACTTCTTCCCCTTCTCTTCCATCATCATCACTGCCATCACCATGACCACCACCACCATGACCACTACTAGGACCGCCATCACCATGACTACCACTATGATCGCCATCACCATGACCACCACCACCATAATCACCATCACCACACTTCAGTTGTATGGTACATGGCCTGTGCCTGGCTTTGCTCTAGTTACAGGTACTTCCTGTATTAATGTATTTAATCCTCACAACAAGCTCTTAAGGGAAGGGCTAGTGCCATCTCCATTCTCCAGAGATGGAAACTGAAGTGTAGAAAAATTAAGGAAGACTTGCATTTTATAGGATGGGTAGATCAATTGACAGATCTGTGCTAAGAAATCTTACTGATTAAGAGTCTGAACTTGTGCATTTCAGTGACTGTTTCAAGGTGAAGCAGTTGTGAACAGCCAGGTCTGTCTGATTCCAGCACAAGCCCTTTCTACCACATCATGCTTCCTATTATTAATAATACTTGATCTTTGTGAGTTATTTTATGTTTCCTAAGCACTTCCATACACTTCATTGTCTTTAAATCTCCTGACAACACTTTAGACAAATATGATCATTTTATAGATTTTCAAACTGAATCTCAGAAAGTTACTAACTGGTCGTAATAATGATGACGATATTAATGATAGCTACCTCCACTTTTGACGAACTTATTGTTCAAGGCAAAATTGCTCAGAAAGGGTAGATTTGGGGCTCAGATGCAAGTCTTCCCATGCCAAGTTGAGTCTGCTCCACCGGTGAAAGGCGGGTCTCTCCAGCAAGATTAGCCCAGCTGTGGCCGAGGAGAGAGGTTTACAGCACCAGCTCGGCATTCGGTTGGTGTGGTTTTTAAAGTAACTCAACATCTGTCATTAATTAGAGTTCCTGTTGCCATGGTGATGGTTTATTATTGCTAGGCTGATAAGATGGCCAATTCAAGAACACTATCTATCTCCTTTTTCCTCTCACTCTCCAACAAAGATTTTTCACTTTCTTTCTCCTCTCACTTATCAAACATAACTGACCTTTGGCCACAAAGCATGATGCCGTGTTCTCAAGCATGGACCCCTGTTGGTTCCCTAGAGATAATCTCTGGAATTTTTTTTTTCCCCTTTTGCTCAATGCAGAGGCTGTGTCAGACCAACTTTGGTTCACATTTCATTTCTCATACTTATTAGCTCTCTGAACAAGTTAATTATCTTCCCTGGGCTTTACTTTTTCATCTGGAATAAGTGATAAGGAGGCCTAACTGGCGAGTTTATTTTGAGAATTTGATGTAACAAATATGAAGATGCTGGCACAGGGTCTGGAAGGTAGTGGATACTCGACAGGATAGCAGACGTGATCATTAACATAACAGCAATAATTATTATTTACAAAGAGATGAGACGAAACAGGCATTTAGGGTTGGGGCCTGAGGTCATTTTGCCTTCACTTATTCATCAATCACTCTAATTTGTTCTTCCCCTGCAACTGTCCTTTTCTTTACAGGTCCTAACCCAAGGCTCAATGTATATTTACTTGTATTTATTTATTTAGCTGCCTCTTAGCACTCAGCTCTAAATGTGATGAGAATTGGTATGATGGCTATTTTGCTCATCATCATACCTAGGGGGATATTTGTGGAATGAAGGAAGAAATATTTACCAAGCCGCTATTCCATGTCAGTTTCTGTGTTAGGCACTGGAGATATGGAAATAATTAAAGCACCATTCTTACCCTTGAGGCATTCACATAAGGGATCTATGAAAATTGACAAAAATAAAGGAAACAAGGCATTCATCCCAACTCCAGAAGGGGTTCTGATAAATCCAGTGGCATAAATGGATTTAAATCTGCAGTAATCTTCTAGCACAAAGCATCAATGTGGTGGGTGGTGTGGATATCTCAAAGCTCTAGGTGCCAAGCAGGATTCAAATTGGTGGTGTTAAGCCCCCCAAAGGAATTAGAAATTCTCTTTGAAACACAGAGTTTATAAAGAAAGAAAGAAAAAGAAAGGGAAGGCCTTTCAGAGGGCTGGCTCCCCGGCTCCTCCCAGAACAGTCTGATCCCCTCTGCCGGTGAAGCAAGAGGTCAGATCCCCAGACGGAAAATCAATCTCTAATAAGAGTCGCTGGATAGAATTTCTAATTCACCAGTGCCATGACACGCAGTCTGTTTCCAGCCAAGGAAGATGAGGCCCAGAGGCTTTAACTTCCCCAACCCACTGTACACGGTCAAGCCAAGCTGACACCCCTCTGCTAGCAGCACACTGTGTCCAACTGTCATGCAGGCACAGAGGGCCCGTCGGGAGAGCTCTTGCACATACCTTTCTCTGAAAGGCCTGGATCTTCCATTTTTATTTTATTATTGTATTATTAAGTAATAGTATTAATTCTGGGCTAATGCCTTTGAAAAAATCAAGTCCATCGCTGCTTTTGCTCTACAGAGCCCCTCCAAGGCTTCCATGCTTACGGGGAGGCGGTGGGGAGAGGGAGTGACAGGGTAAGCAGGAGCCATGGTTCTCCTTCTGTCTTTTTCATGTACCAGCCTCCCAAATGTCCAACTGCTTTACATTTTTTGAAAACTAGACCTGATTCTTTCAGTATAAATGTGAGGAATCAGTGGCCCGAAGAGGTAGACCTGTTGCCCCAGCTCACACATTGGGCTGTTCTGAACTGAAACACTAAGGATGGGGAAGCTTATTTTTGAAACATGAGGGTAACTGAGAATCAGAAGGAGCAGTCTGGAGCGAGTGCTGGTGTGAAGAGGGAAAGCTGTTTCAACTATAATCTAGGTGGTCTTGGATCAGATTTTATCTGTTAAAGTCTTTAAATCCAAGTCTATCCACAGAGGCACCACAGCTTTAAGCGGCTGGCTTTCTGTATAAGCAGCCAGGTCTCTATAAAATTTCACCTCCAGTTCAGTATAACATACATACAGCCAGCACCTACTACTGGCTAAGGATGAGGAAGACTTGGCCCCTTACTCAGAAGCTCCCACTCAAATGGAGTTAATGGGACACTGAAACATCTAAGCACCAGAGATAAGCACAAGAGGGTAGAGAAGGGTAGAGGCGAACCTTACCAAGAAGAGTTTCCCAAAGCAACTTTAAAGAGATGGGTTTTGCTATTATCCCAGTGAGCAGACTCTAGGGTCAGAACATCCAGGTTCATAGCTCACCAGTCTTGTGACCTTGGGAAAGTACTTAACCTCTTTGTAATTCAGCCCTCCTAGAACACAAAGCACAACTCCTATCAGGACTTGATGGGGCTTTGGTGAGTTAATATACAAAAAGTACAGGGATAGGGGCCGGTGCATACTAAATGAATCATTTTCAGGAGCCCCCTTAAGAGAGGGGTCCTGGCTCCCCAGCACACTACAGTACACTGGATCCATTACTGCCTGCTGTTTCCTAGTAAGCCAAAGCACTTGCTTGAATCTCCACTTCGAGGTTGTCTATGAATTTCTCATCTGGCGTCTGTAGTGGTTAGTCAGCTTACTGAGATGAAGACAACCGCTATAATCCAATTATCAAACTGTCTGGTCTGCCAGGATCTCTCCTCATCAGAGATGCTGACAGGTGAAACCGACACGGCCAGCTTGGTAGGAATTTCACTCTGACCGGCTCCGTCCAACACATGGGCTCCTCCAGGCAGAGGTGTCGGCTGACAGGGAGGGTGGTGGGGAAGGGAGAGGGAGTTGATTCTGAGCTGGTGCATGGTGGGTTGCTTGCTTCCCACAGCCCAGTGGCATTGTCTCAAAAGGTGCCTTCTCTATCCTGAAATCCTCAAACATGGTATGTTCCAAACCCCCTATACACAGACAGATGTGCTCTAGTGAAATGGGACAGTATCTGGGGGCATCTGAAGAGCGTTCCCTTCTATTTCAGGGACTCTTCAAAACTGAAGATAAGTAATAAACTTTGTTATTACTCCCAGCCTAAATTAATGTGTAGGCTATTTTATTAGGCAGGAAGTAGTGTTATCACCCAAGCACTGTTATCACCTAAGTACTAACGTTGTTGAATTTTTAGAAGTGAGACTATTAGCCTACAACGTTTTTTGTTTTTAACAAGAGAATCAAGGGATGTTGGGCAAAGGATTCTCCCAAGACTCCTGATCAATTTCCTAATTGATCTGTTTATAGTTAACCATCCCCACCTCCAAACAACTGAGTGATTACACACAGCCTTCTCTCTTGCTACTCCGACCTGGGGCTCTTCCCAGGGGCTCAGCTGATTGTCCTTCCATCCGTGTTTATTCCTTTACTCTCACCAGCACCTCCAGAAAAGTCCTCTTCCTGCTGCTTCTCTGCTCCTTGTAGGTTAATGTCTCCATTTCAAGCCCCACTTTTTATCCCAAGTCATGCGTCTCTTTCTTTCCTGCTTCTGGCTGTTAGTTATCAGAGAGCAGATGATGTACTGACATGCTCTGGCTTTAGGTTGCTTCATTTTTATTCATCTAGCCTATCAGCCACTTGAAAGGTGGCTTTTCCTTTTTTAAAAAAATTTTTAAATGTGTTTTTTACTTGTAAAAAAATGCTTGACCCTATACCACCTAATCCAGCACTCTGATATCACCCGTAGAAAGAGTGTGTGCTTGGGGACAGAAAAACCTGCATTCAGTTTCCAGCTTGAATGTAAACACCCAGTAGGACTTTCAGTTTTGTGAGTCTATTTACTCATTTGTGAAAATGGAAACAATACACTTTCCAAATATTGTGAGAATTAGGTAAGAACAATTAAATGTCGTTCCATAAGGAAATTTTTACAAGAAGTCCACAGCAAGATGAGTCACATGAGGCTTCCTTACTATCTGCTTTGAACCAGGAAGAAAGCTTGGAGAACTCTGTGAACAGATACAGTTCTCCAATAAACACAGGCTCTGAGACATATAAACTTAAGTTCAATTCCTTAATATGTGACTTTGGGCAAATCACTTGCCCTCTCTGAGCTTCCACTTCCTTATTTGGGGGAGTGTGAGTAATCACATACCGAACGCAGCGACTCAGGGGGTCAAGGGGATGACGGGAGGCTGTGGTGTGGCTAGAGCCTGGAGCTAGGGATGCCAGGCTGGGGCTGAAACTAAAGAAAGCCTGAGTGGCCAGAAGTGAAGGATGAAAGGAAGAGGCTGGGATCTGGGATCACACAGGAACTGTGGCAGCTGCTTTTCTAGTAAAGGGAGAGATGACTTAACAATGCCCCTCTTCCTGACCGTCAGTCTTCCACCGGTATCCCCCACTGGCCAAACCTACTCAGGGACCAGCTGCAAGGGAGCCTGGGAAATGTAATAGAGAGCAGAGTGTGGCGGGCAGGGGGCAGAATAAAGCTATCTGAGAGCAAATAGGCAAATGACCAGCCCAGCCATCTTTGAGTAATACATCCAAAGCAATGGCACAGTGTGATTTAGACAGTCAGCTATTAATAGTATTGACATAGATATCACTATAATTTTGTCTAACTCGCACTGAAAGTTTATTCATACAGGTAGGTAACTGTGCTAAATACTTTATACATATCATCTCCTTGAATCTTCACAATAAACTTATGAAGATGCACTCTTTCTTTTTTTTATAGATTTTATTTATTTATTTGACAGACAGAGATCACAAGTAGGCAGAGAGAGAGAGGAAGGGAAGCAGCTCCCCACTGAGCAGAGAGCCCAATGTGGGGCTCGATCCCAGGACCCTGGGATCATGACCTGAGCCGAAGGCAGAGGCTTTAACCCACTGAGCCAACCAGGTACCCCAAGACGCACTCTTTTTTTTTTTTTTTTTAAGAAAACATTATTTGGAAGATTTTATTTAAGAGAATGGTAAATAAAAGGGAGTACATACATTTCATCTGTGTGCTATAAATACATTTTTGTGTTATAAAAAGTTTTTCGTAGTTTTAAGATCACTAATACAAGACATTTTATATCCCTAAAGTATAGTCTTCACCTTTTATATGGTAGCTTCCTAAACCTAATGTATATTCATTTTTTGCTACAGTATGTTGGAAGACTAAGGAGACACCTAAACACAAGTACCATGGTATCTTTTATAGTCCATACCTGTTAGTTTCACGGTGGAGCTAGAGGCTCAAATAATACATCCAGGTTAGTTTGTTTTGTTCTAATTCGTATATATAATATACATTTTGTTAATATCCTCTCACCCCCATTCCATTCATATTAACGCCAAGACGCACTCTTAGTAGTCTTACTTTCACAAATGAGGAAACTAGCTCAGAGTAGAGAAGGGGCTGACCGAAGGCATGGCTATAGCATCTGAACATAGGGTTAGAATATAGATGTAGGGGATCCTGTGCCATTAACTGTGCTCTTAGCTGTGGTTCTAGCTATGACTTATAATATGAATCATAGTGCTAACAGAAAAAGGGAGGGTACCGGATAAGTGGAAACTTCTCATAATTACTGGGAGGATATTTTGAAGACCTACACTTCCAGGGCTGAAAGCCTAGAACACTGTGAGCATTAAATGTGCCCTTAAAAAAAAGTAAAGATTTTTTAAAATTGCATCATTTAATGCAGCTTATGTAAGTCCATGGTGTTCCCACTTGAAGGCAACAGGGTATTTTTGCTAAGAGGATGCCAAGTTCAGTTGCCTTGTAGGCTTGCTGTTTACTGATACTTGATATGCCTCAACATCTGTTGCCCTTCTCGATTGATGGGTGCTTCATTTTAGCACTTCCCCGATGCCAGGCTGGTGAAAAGCTTTGGTACTGAGGTCCCATGAGACACTCCTGGGTCACCAATATAGCTTTGCTTGTAAAGCTGGCTGAAGGCAGGAATATTGAGGGAGGAGAGGTGAAGGGTCATGCCATCCAACAGCCATGCTGTGTGGTCAAGTGACACCTTCAAAAAGCTATAAACCCCCAAGATCCTTTTCTTGAAGTCAAGTTTCATTATCATGCTCCAGGCTCATCACAAAGTAGTATATGATGAATTCTTCTGCTGCTTTTGTGAAAGTTCCATGGAAGGATATTTTAGGTTGGTTTTTAAAGGAATAGCAATTTTAGGATTTGGTACCAGGGAAAATATAGTCTCTTTTGGTGAACTGGTATACTTTCTTGAGTCTGTGGATACCATAGGACTTGACATATTTCCCAGCTTCATCTTGGCTGCCTAGAGAATCAGAGTAATTTCCTTATTTATGGGTCAGAGACCTAGAGGCCAATCTGCCCCATAAACCTGTTTGGTTTGGCACTCACCAATCCAGGGTTAAAATAATTTGAATTTCAATGTCCTCAGGCAGAGTATATGCTCTACAGCTTGGCAAAGAATCAAATCATTTTTTCCTTTGTTGGTATCTTCCCATATTTATATGGATTACCTGGCACCTGAAGACCTATGAATTTGAGGATCCCCTGGTCTAAGTGGTTAGTGTATTCTCTTCTTTCTGCATAGTTTCTGATTTGTGAGTTTTATTTTGCTTAGTTTTATTCTGTTTATTCAAATATTATAAGCTTCCTCAAATCCTTTACGGAAGTAGAGTATAAATGATAAATAAAGAAATTGTTTTCTTCCCCGAGCAAAACAACCAAGATCAGTACAAGCAGCTACATTTCCACGGCAGCCAATGGCCAGTCATTCCTCCGGTCATTTAGCCCTACCTGCTCGAGGGTTACCATGACTAAAGGTTACTATACCATGGTGGGCTCAGCCATACCTTTCCCTCAAGCACAAAAAAGAGAGAATTTCTTCCTTACTCATGAGTGATGGGCCTGGACATAGTCACATGGTGTCTGTTCTATCTCTAGCACGTGTGACATAATCTAGCTCTAGGTGCCCTCCCAAGGGCCGCAGGGTGCTGGCAGGGTGGGTCTGCCATAAGACTGTCTGAGTTGAAACCCTCATTCCACTCTAGCCCACAATGTGACTTTAGGCCAGTGTTTTGATGTCTTGATGCCTCAATTTCCTGCTTTATAAAGTGGAACAACAGCACTGCCTACTTCATAGGTTTGTTACGAGGATGAAATTAATACAGGAAATGACGTTAGTGTTTTCCTGTGCACCAGGCAAGTTTGCAGCAACTCAGTGGGTCTGTTAATACGGAAGTGAGGCTCAGAGAAATTATGTAGCTTGCCCAGCTGGGTTCATTCACAGAGCTAGCAGGCCGAGAAAAAGCCACACCCCAGACTGTAGCAAAGTCACTTAGAGGGCTACTTTTTCTCTTCCACCCCATTATTTCCTCTCATATGTCCACAATAGATTCAGCTCACTTACCCTCTTCCACCGCCCCCCCACCCCATCCCTGACAGGCAGCTAACAGAACATCACACAACTGAAGCTTCAACAATTACTAATATTTATTGTGCTGAGCTGAAATGGAGAGAGATTTGTGTAGGAGTCAGGCACGGGTTCCTTTCTCTGCTTTCTAGAAGCCCCTCCACTGCAAAGCTTAAGAGCAGACCTGGGGCCATCTGGCCCCTCCCCTAAGTTCCAGCTCCATCACTAGCTAATACTCCATGGCCCAGTTCAAATGGACTTTTAAGGACTTCCCCAGGAGACACTCATTTGTTGGTGGCCCATCATCCCACTGTATAGCAACTGTAGTCTAAACAAATAATATCCAACATTAACTAAATACTTCACCTTCCATGTTCTAATGTGTTCACTTCTTATAATACGAATTGTGAGATGATATCTCTATGATGCAGATATTATGGTTATCTTTTATGGATGAGGGATCTGAGACACAGATAAGTAACTCACCCAAGGTACATACAGAGCCATGATTTAAGCCCAGGCAAGGCCCCGAAGTCTTTGCCATCCACTTAGTATAGAATTTTTCATAATGGTATCTGTCTGTGTCCATTTCCCCCACAGTAGGTTGGAACTACCTAGGACTGTCCTGGTCGCAGAGTAGAGTCCTGCTGCTGAACCCTAGCTTAAAGAATTATAAAGGGATGGGGAACCTGGGTGGCTCAGTGAGCTGGGCACCTACCTTCGGCTCAGGTCATGATCCCAGTGTCCTTGGATCGAGCAGGCTCCCTGCTCAGGGGGAGTCTGTGTCTCCGTCTCCCTATGCCCTCTCCCCCAGATCATGCTCTCTCTCCCACTCTCTCTCTCTCAAATAAATAAATAAAATCTTAAAAAAACAAAAAGAATTAAACAGAGAGCCTCCTCACCTACTTGAATCAAGGCCTATATGCACATCTTTCCCCACTGAGTCCGCTGCCATCTGTAAGCTGAGCTAGCAGAGCCCACCTGAACTCCAGCAGTAGAGGAGAGCAGAAAATGCATCCTGACACCACAGGAAGGATCAGAGTAAAAGGTACATTAATGGGGGCAAAAACAAGCCAGTGGAGTTATTAATTTGGCCTCCCCTTCAATATAATGTTTACACAAGTTGATTATATAGCACTTAATTACTAATTTGCCCTACTTAAACCAAGAGTGCTTTTAATTTTTAATGAGATAAGGGAAGGAGATGCCTTTACTTAGTAAAGAGGGCTATTTTATTTCCTTCTCTTGTTTTGCCCAGCCAATTAATAACATTTCTAAGGAAATGCATCCCTCTCATGAATTCTTTCTCCCCATCATCTTCCCAACCTCCCAGGTTTAAAAAGAGATGGAAACAGACAACAGGCCACTTAGAAACAAAACAGCTTCACCTTCTGATCTGGCTGGCTCTGTCAGGAAAGGCCTTGTGAAATGTAGAAACATGGGACCTATAAATGGTGCTATTTGATTCTTTGGGCATGGGGTGCATCTTTCCTAGAAACCATGAGGTGGTTGTTACTGACAACACAGAACACAGCCATGGGTGTCCAAACAAGCCAATCCCCTATGATCCTGCATTATTTCTTGGATGTGAGTGTCAGGTAATTTTAAGAACAGCCCTAGGCAAGTCCGAGATCGGCATCAGATCTGGACTTGACTGCCAGCTCTGCTGCTTACTGTCAGACCACGGACACATGACTTAAACTTCCTGAGACTGGGTGGGCGCCTGGGTGGCTCAGTTGGTTAAGCGTCTGCCTTTGGCTCAAGTCATGATCCCAGGATACTGGGATCGAGGCCCTCATGGGGCTCCTTGCTCATCAGCAAGTCTGCTTCTCTTTCTGACCCTCCCTGTTCTCATGCTCTCTCTCTCTCTTTCATATTCTCTCTCTCAAATAAATAAATAAAATCTTTTAAAAAACTGGAAAAAAAAATTCCTGAGACTCAGTTTCCTATCTGTAAAGGTGAGGTGAAGAAGCTAACTTGTGAGAATTAAGTACCATCTAACGCCATAGCACAGTCAGTGCCCCGCTCAGAGAACCTGCAGGACAGTATTAGTCGTTTTTTAGTGGAGGTAGGGCAGGAAAATGGAGGCAGGAATAAAGGAGCACCTTTTGAGGACCCTAGGATGTCTGTCCTTGTCTGCTGTGGCATCTCCATAAGTCTCATTCGGACAGCCTGGCCATAATGCCAAAAGGAGCTTGCCCCAGAATGTGAACAGACACCCAGACTCTTTCATCAAGAACACTGTAGTGTGAATGTTCTGATGCAATTCCCTTACCTCATCACAAATCAGTGACAAACCATTCACAGATGAGCCTCTGGTCCATAAACCAACCTAACAGCCCAGCCTAGATGCCTGAGTTGGTCCTTTGCATGTGTTCCCAAAGACCCCTTCCCCACCCTTCTCTAGGCCTTGCTGGCCTCACTTGTACCAAATGTATCAATGAGTTCCCCTTAAGTCCAGCCAATGAGGAAGCCAGCTGTAAATCAGAAAGTGGGAGGAAAATGAAGTCAGTTACTCAGTTACTCAGTTTTCCTAGCCGGGTCACAGGCAAACAGGCTGACTCAGTAGTCTCCACACAGGCCTCTATTCTGGGGTTCTAGAAACTGTCCTCTTCGCCTCTTATACTCCAACTGTTACAAACCCCAGGGTACCACATCCTCCCTTGTGACTTCTCCATGCCCTGGTCTACAGTCTTGTAAAGAGTCCCTCTACTAAATTCTCTCAAATTATCCTAATATGAAAGTGCCTTCTGGGCAGGCGTGGACTAACACAGTGACATTTTACGGTACATCTAAATTCTAGTGGTCTATTTTTTAAACAACTAGTTTTTTATTTAATTTTTTTCTAAAGATTTTATTTATTTATATTAGAGAGATTGAGCCTGAGGCAGGAGGATCAGAGGGAGAAGCAGACTCCCCAATGAGCAAGGAGCCCAATGTGGGGCTCAATCCCGGTGTCCCGGGATCATGACCTGAGCCAAAGGCAGACGTTTAGCCGACTGAGCCACCCAGGCGCCCTGTAAAAACATCTAGTTTTTTAAACTGGTACTAGGTTCTTTAAACAACAATCACACTCAGCCCCAGAAGAATCCATTTCCATTCATGACAAAGCTGAATAATCCTTCGCTTTGAAATCCTAAGCTAAGCCTTGGATTCTGGCTCCATCCCTTTCTAGCCACTGGCTTTAGTAGGTCATTTCACTTCTGCCGCCTCCCTTGTAAAATTATTCTAACAGGATAGGAAATGTCCTCATATACGACTTTTAATGTTGTATCAAATTTCTAAATGTTCGAATTTCTTGGCTATGCATACTATGAAAGACATGCCATTCAACTTTCTGAACACAAGGTTCCTTCCTATGCCTCACTGCAGAGTTCCAAATACCTCAGATAAACGAATGCAAAAAATTTTTTCTTCCTTTTTGAATAGTTCTTGATCACTTGCCTCAATGTTGCAAGCAAAACTCTTTCATTGACCTCAGTACGCCCTCTGTACATCCCATGACCCGGAATCCAACTTTGTCTAACAGAACGTGGTATGTAGGTACGTATATACGTGTGTATGTATGTGAGTATCTGTGTCATCTTTTGGGGCCTTTTCTCAATTATGGAAAATTCTTGACTTACCTAAAGGTCTTATCTTTCCTGGTCTCCTATTTAGGTCCAACGTACTCATTTCCAGTTTATTCCAAAAGGGGATTTTATTATGAATGACCATTACAATGGGAAGTCAATTACTTGCAAGCATTTGTTTCCACAGAAAGATCTTACATAGCTTTTTAGATTTGCACCAGTATGAAATGAATGGTGTCCTGAACAAAAACAAAGTTAAAAAAGAGTTTGGTAAACTCTATTTTTACAGTTTTGCAACCCTTCTAAGTTTCTAAAGGGCTCAGCTGAAGTTTGGCTATTGCTTGCTTTTATAAAAAGTCCCATTCTTAAGTTGCTAACTAAAAATAGGGTGAGGGACATACTTGGGGAAAAAATGTTTGTTAGCTTAAATCTTTGTAACAATAACAATAGTATAAAAAGTGTCTCTTAATTAAAGCTCTGAATTAGTGAAAGTGCTTTTCTGTATCTACCTCCTTAAAAAGTAAACAGGTGGATTATGATTAAAAGGAAATAAATAAAATAAAGTAAAATAAAAATAAAACAATACAGGTGGGCAGGGCGTGAAGTCTTCCCCAGGCAAAGGAATTAGAAAATTTCCAAACCAAAGAGGGCATACTTCTTATTTTTATTTCTGAACTTGATACTCAAACAGTGAGGACAAATGTGTGCTGTTGAGAATCTCTGTAAACCACACCACCCTGTGAAGGGCAGCTGCACTGCCATGCTGGAATCCATGCCTTTCCTGGGCAAAGTGTGTATATTTACTGGGATATGCTTTGATGGAATAAAAAGAACATGGACTTTGCATCGAGTACAGCTTGATGTTTCAGAGTCTCATCTGTACCCCAGGGACTGTCACACCCCCACTCGATGCCACAAAGATTCTATGAATGGTAAGGGATGTAAAATGACAGGCTATGCTCCTATATCACCCTGTAAGGAGCAGGAGAGTCAAATGTTATATACTCTCTATTGAAATAATTAGAATTTTGAGCTAATGTTTTGACTTTTATACCATGATTCCATTCTGCAAAATAGATTGGAACAGGAGATTTACAATTAATCAGAATCTGAATGTGTTGCCTTTTTTGTTTTTTGAAGAGTGAGCGATTCTTGAAAAGAGAAGAATGTGCTGTTAACCAGGTGTGGCAGTAAGTCTAATGAATGTTAGGGCCAGCGTCACATTCTTAACTTAATCCTTCTTTTAACTACTAATTCTCATTCCAGGATTTTCTATTGACTTTCTATGAGGCATTGACATATGGGACAGGACACTCAGAAAATTCAATCAGAAATCTGAATCTATTTAATTAGAAACCAGAATCTCGTATCTCCAGAAACACATGCGTAAGCAGCAAAGGGCAAAAGGCTACTAAAGAAAGTTGATAATATCAGGACCATATGTGAAATGAATAGGATTATAAAGGGCCTGAGGATGAAAGCTAGACGGAACTAAAATTCACAGCAGTAGACTCCTCGTACTCAAGAAATGGGAGCCCTGGATTTTCACCCACCGTTAGTGGGAGGATAAGGCGTTAATATGGATCCGAATTCTAAAAGTTGGGAAGCTTTTCGGCCAAACAATTATATCTCCCTAATTTATTTTATGGAAATAATTTAGGGTATCTGCAAAAATTCAGCTACAGAGATGTGAGCTGCTGCATTCTTTAAAATAACAGACACAATGTAAATATTCAAAATGAGGGGATTGCTGAAATAAGCGGATATAGTCCATGGGATATAAAATTATGTGACCCATAAAAATGACAAATAAAAATGTTTACTACATATTTTTGGGTGGGGGAAAAACTACAGAAGATGATTCATTGTATGAACACATTTTTGAAATTTAAAAAAGTGTAGAGCAGTTTAAAATTATGCATAAAAATACTAGAAGTATAAAAAACAGAATCTTCCATACTGGCAATTTTAGGCTAGTAAGATCAGTGTTTTTGTATTTGTCTTTCAGCTTCACTGAATTTTCTTACTTTTTTCCAATGAACACGACTAATAATTTGTAGCCCAGGAAAAGGGGAGGGGGGGAGAAAAGGCAAATCAAGAGAGAATGTGCCAAGAAATGGGATGGTTTCCAATTTCTGAACATCCCGTGATCTGTCAGTCTCTCCAAACCTCCAGCAAAGAAAATCACGATCATCAGCTTCACTTTGCAGAATGTAAATCAGGCAAGTAGCTGGTGACAGAATGCCAGACAGATCTCAGACTCACAGAGAGCGGGCTCCCACAGAGTAAGACAGAATGGAGACATACTGGGTCATACATGAGATCACAGGCTTTGCAGCACAGAACAGGTGATGAAGAGAACTAGCTCTGAAGGAAGTAAACTTTAAAAAACAAAGAATAGAAGGAGGGGCCTCAGTGAAGCAATGTGGATGTCTGCAAGGCCTGACCTCGAGGGCAGACCACTGTGGTCAGTGCGGATGGTTTCCCTTGTGGGCGCACATCACAGCAAGGGTGAGTAATCACGGCTCTCAACAGGCCACTTACACGGATTGGTCTGCAAGACACAGGAGTCTGTCTGGAACGTGACAAGGAAAGCTGATGGTGGGAACACACGGAGTCAACGGTTTACAGAGGTGGCAACCTTCATGCCATGGGGGGAAGAAAGGTTTTGATTAATTGGTTGATTCCAAGGGCTTATTTTCTTTATAGTGGTACGTGCCTCACATTGATCGGGAATCTTTCTTTATCTCTTGTCACAGTCCCCTTTTGCTGACTTCTGTTTCAGAGGCTTCCTCTGCTGCTTCTTTTTTGGGGGGGGTGGGGGTAGGGAGCAAATGTCCACATAAATAGCAATGTTAGAATTAAAGCTTTTTTCGTATAAATAGATTGGGAACAACAAGAAGAAAGCTCTGTCTTTTAAGATAAGAAATTACAGAAAGCTGATGACATCTGCAGGAGCTTGAAGGAAGCAGAAAGTGGAACTTCATTTTGTATTTCTGCCTCTTTGCCATTCGACTGAGTTTTCTCTCATAGCATCTTGAAATCCGTTTCTCGTTTCATGTATCCTTTGCATTTCTTCAAACTTTGCTACTGTCTGTGCTTAGAGAATGTGAGCACATTGGTATTTCATGAACGTATATATATATATATATATATATTTTTCCAGTTTGTTCCTTTTCCAAGGCCTGGGAGCCTAAAGAAGGGTTATGGGATGCTTCCAACTTTCTAATCACAATTATTGCTTTCTAGGACATTCAGAATTAGAGAATCATTTCATAGTGCATGGACAGCCAAGGGAGTGATAAGGGGTGACTTCTGGGAGATCAGGAGTGGTCAGATAGAGAGGTCACAGAGGTCAAGACTGCATGGATTCCATATTCCAGTGAATAAAAGGAGGAAAGAAGATGCCCCCTTGAGTCCCCTCCCACTTACTCAGTAGTTGATCCTTTTTTTAAAAATTTTTTTTATTTATTCATCTGACAGAGAGCACAAGTAGGCAGAGAGGCAGGCAGAGAGAGAGAGAGGAGGAAGCAGGCTCCCTGCCAAAGCAGAGAGCCCGATGCGGGACTTGATCCCAGGATCCTGGGATCAACGACCCGAGCTGAAGGCAGAGGCTTTAACCCACTGAGCCACCCTGGTGCCCCAGTAGTTGATCTTTTACCATGAGGTGGCATCTCTGTGGTTTGATTCCATTCTACTGATTAAGCTGCAGATCTGAGCTATCTGTGAAGATAACCATGCCATGGTACTTGCCACACTATCTATTGGAAGTAGAGTTTTGAAAACTACTAAGTGGAGAACACCATTTCTAGAGAGAGACAACTCTTTAAGAATTATTAGTCATTCTAGTCTTTAATGCAGATGGATGGCTACATCAGTATCCTCTGTGGGATCATTTGAAAGGGGGACTAGCAGGAAGCTTTTGATGTCTAAGGGATGGGAAGGCAGGAAGGAGGCAGGGGAGAGTGGGAGAGAGAGACTATGAGGATGGCCACAAGAATGAATAAAAGAATAAGAAGTGGAGGCCAGCCACTGTAATGGCCCTCTGCTGACTAATCTTTCCCCTTAATATTCCACCAGAACATTCTATCCACGATCCCTCTCCATCTGATAAAATATCCCCAGGATTGCAATAGACAGATAGGTTTTTTCAGTTATTATAAATAAAAAACTGCAACCCTAAATCTTTCTGACCTATTGTTATCACTGTAGGAAGGCAGAGGGCTCTACCCCTTGCTGAAGACACCCAATCATTGGCCCAGAAAATCGGGAAACCCTGTCTTCCCTAAGATCTCTTTCCTAGGTCTATAGTCTGGGTCCTCTAAACTCTTCCTAGTCTTTCATTCATCTGGAGGAGATGATTCTGGCAGGGTCTACCAAAGTCTGCGCACTATGATAGCGTAAAGTGAAATCCTCCCTCCAACCACTGAATATGTGGTCTATGAGAAGAGAAAACAACATTGAGTTGCAGGCTGGAATCACTCAGTTTTCTTACAGGAAGGAGTAGCAGGCTCCTTGAAGACCAAGCAGGATCTCTGAAGTTCAAAGGACAAACTGTACTGAAGTTCTGGTTGAAAAATATGAATCACAGGGAGAAAGCAATTCTGTTCCACTTCGATTTGCCAGAACCCTCAGCTCGTCCCCAGACCTGGGGCACATGATGTTGGTGCCTTTTCTTTGGAGAGGGGTGAATGAAGACAGGCCTACATGCATTTACATTTCCAAAGTGGTTCTGAACATAATTGCTCTAGCGATGTTGATAGTTACACCTGGGGCTCATTCAGGTCATTAGAGTTTTCAAGGCTCTTTATCTCAACAGTCCCACATGAATGGGAATTTTAAAAAGGAAATAAGCAAATTAAGCAAGTATCTGGAGAGGCCAGGTGACACTGCCTGAAGATAGACAACAAGCAAGTACAAAGGTCAAGACGACAGGGCTCTTTTGGGGATACAAGGACAGATGAGCTTTCAGGGCTCTCTCAGCTGGGGGCTCTCTTTACTAGATTATAGCGTCTCCTAGAAATTCTAGTCACGTGGGGCTCATACTTCCTTGGTTTTAACAGGAGGGAGGAGCTTGTCTTTAAAATGCTGTGAGACTTGCAGCTGCTACTCGAATCACCAACCCCAATATTCGATGCATCCTAAGATTCTGTTCCAGAAGATTCACAGAAAATCTCATGTAGTGACGATGATGTCAGTGAAGAATTAAGTTCAGTTTCCACTTAGGGAAAGATGTGAGCGGAATCATCTTGAAGCTAGAAACTCCAGACTTGACCAAGATATCACTGAGGTCCCTAAAGTCACGGTATTGTGTATCTATCTCAAGAAGCAGGCCCCCTCCCACACTACTCTTTGTTCAAGCTGCAGACTGACTCCTAATTTGTGACCGACGGCATTTCTTTTCAGAAAATACAGCTTTAAACATTTATGAAGCCAAAAACTATTTTTAACACAAAAAGAGAGGGAAAGAAAAAAAAAACAAAGTATAAAAAGAATGAAAAATCAGGATGGGATATAGATCCAGAGAACCTCAGTTTCAATTTTGCTTCTGCCCTGTATTAACTGAAGTCTTGGGAAAATTACTGAAAACCCCTCTGAGCTTTGATTTCCTCTATACAGAACACAAGAATGAAAACATCTTCTCTTCAGGCAGGGAGGCTGTCAAGATCAAATGAGATGCCTTAGTCTGCTCATGCCACCATAATGGAGTGCCATAGACTGGGAATGTAAACAACAGAAACTTATTTTCTCATGGTTCTGGAGGCTGGACACCCAAGATGAAGGGGCCAGCAGGGTCAGGTTCTGGAGAGGGCCATCTTCCTGGTTTGCAGAGGGCCTCACATGGTGGAGAGTGCCCCAGCTCTCTGGTGTCTCTTCCTAGGAAGGGCACTAAGCCCGTCATGGGGACCCCACCCTCATGGTTTCATGCGACCCCAATCACTTCCCCAAAGACTTAATTTCCAAATACCATCACGCTGGGAATTAGGGCTTTAACGCAGACACATGGGGGGACATGTTCAGCTGATAGTATGATGCCAGCCTACACAGGGCCCCTTGGAGCATCTCTATGGTTTTGGTTTAGCTACTATTTGCCCCTGGGAGGGCATCTCATTGTGAGAACATCTCCATAAACAGACCCATCAAAATAATAACTGACAAATCATTGACAGTTCAACAAAAAAGAACCCCATGCAGTGTTTTTGAGAGAATACCAGAAAATCCAGAAATCGTTGAGAATTCAACTGCACCATCTTTGATTATTTGATTATAAACTTCAGTTAAAAGCCACTTAACATTCATGAGTGGATTCGATTCCTTGGGAAAGGTATTTCACAGACATCGTTCCCCAGGCTTGGCCACTGTGCAGGGCATCACACTTCTCAAAATGTGTACAAAGTGCACAGATAACGAATCAGGCTTGTGCACCCGTGTTTCTAACAGTGTCCCCTTTGGTTCTGTTACCTTTTTGGATCTCTGTTGTCTAAACTCTGCTGCCCGTGTAGATTACAGATGCCAGGAAGATCACAGAAGAGCTCCCAGCACAGTTCCTGGTACAAAAGTAGCACTCTAGTGACTAGGTTTCTGGTGGAATACCTGGTTTCTCATCCTGGCCTGGAGACCATGGACAAGCCATTTAAGCCCTCTGAACAAATATTTATTGAACTCTCTGTTGAGGCTGGATAGCCAGACTCCTTGGTTCTGGCATTTACTAGCTCTTCCAACCAAGGCCAACTTATTTCACTTCTTCATGCCTTAACTTCTTCAACTATAAAATGGGAATAATGGGACTACATGTGCATTCCTGATCTAGACAAAGAAGTCATAATGTACTCCTGATGATTATTACAGATAAAGAATGGAGTGAAGAGCAAAATGGTCGGGTCACAGAGCTAAGAGGCAGTCAAGACAGGATCTGAGTCCAGGCAGCCGGAGTCCTCCTCTGCTGCTTCTCTACCTTTTCATGAACCCATTGTTAATATTATTATTTTATCACTCAGAGTCTCTCCATAAAACCTACGTACGAGATGTCTTTTGCAATTTGGTGGCAGGAAAAGCCTTGTCTCCCACAAGAAACTAACGTTTCCTCTTTTTTGAAAACAAGAATTACGCAATTTATCATGGGTTTGTTTTTTGTCTTGGCTGCCAGGAAGCTCAGAATCAAATTCTGTGCTCTATCACAGCCACCAAGTTATTTCCTTCTTCCTATATCTTTGTTCCTTATTTTCCCCTTTAATTCTTTTTTTTTTTTTTAAAGATTTATTTATTTATTTATTTGACAGATAGAGATCACAAGTAGGCAGAGAGGCTGGCAGAGAGAGAGAGGAGGAAGCAGGTTCCCCGCTGAGCAGAGAGCCCGATGTAGGGCTCGATCCCAGGACCCTGGGACTATGACCTGAGCCGAAGGCAGAGGCTTTAACCCACTGAGCCACCCAGGCGTCCCTAATTCTTTTTTTTTTTAACTCACACTCTCATTTGTATCCCTTATTGATAGAGCCCTCAAAATTATTTGGAAAGTGGTAGGTGGAGATGAAATAAGCAAACAGAAACCTGAAATTTACATGAAACACTGAAGTTTTGAAACTTACCTGTGTCATTTGTTACAAAAAATTTTAGAAAAAGGTCAACAGGAAATTAAAAGAAATGTTTTACGAGCTTTTTTAAAGGAGAAAACAGAAAACTAACAGAAAAACAGAATGACCAACACTAACAGAGGCCAAGTCAAATGAAAACCGCAATAAATATGTCTGAGGCTAGAAGTGTTTGTGCTTTCCCTGGCTGGAACCTATCATTTCTTAATTATATCCTATGTGTGTTTTGCAAGATGTGAGCTGCTGGCAAGAGGAAGGACAGCCTCAGACAGGGGAGGAGCCACGTCCCACCCCTTGGTCCTTACATACCTGTACAGAAGCGAAATCTCCCGAGGCACAGGCACCCAGAATAGCAGCGCCCACAAGAACAGACTCCACCTCTTGTGACAGGACCACAGGCATGCCTGCACAGGACAAGGCCACACCTCAGTTAGGAAGCCAGCAACAGAAACACCTGACATAATGTGGTGTGAAGGCCGCAGTAGGCACCCTCTGCCTGCTCCCCAAGTGCTCAGGTCCTTGGGCTGACCTGATTCTAAAGGATTTCACAGCCTGCGTCTGCTGGTAAGGCAGCCAGGAGCCCCAAGGGACCTGCCACCCCGTATATCAACTCATGAGACCTCTTTGCCCAGGTCTCCCAGGCTCCTGGTAGTGGCTACCTGCCCTTTGGTTCAAGTTCCCTTCAACAAACACTTCTTGAGTGCTTCACGGAGCCTGGCGAATACAGACATGAATCTGACCGGGTCCTGCTATCTGAGTCTCAAAAGTGTGGTGGATGAGAAAGAGATAATGACCATGCAGGAAGTTGGTTCTTCAACTGAGATGCACTAAGAATGGGGAAGTAGTGAGGGAGTGTAACTAATCCTTCTGGCAGCTTCCTATTTCTCTGAGTATAAGCCTCCGGAGCTGATGCCCACCCTGACTGTCCCCTCCTCTCCTGGCCATGCTGGCCTGGCCTCCTGGTTTTCTTGAATCAGCTTCGGGGCACTTGCCCATGCTGTTCCTTCTGTCTGTGTCACTTCCTCCCAGATGCCCACAGAGCAACTCCCTCTGCATCCTTCATGTATTTGTGTAAACACCCTCTTCTCACTGCGGCTTTCCCGACCCACGACACTCCTCACCTCCCCCCCCCCCATTTCCTCAGCATCTTCCAACACTGCATGATTGCTTCTCTTGTTTACCATCTGTCTCCCCTGCTAGAACAGAAGCTCCATGAGGCCAAGCACAAGGTCTCGGCCACAGCTGAACTGAGACTAGTTCACCAGGATCTAGCACATGGTAAGGGCTTAAATGGTGAAAGAACACATGTCCCAGAGAGGGAATGGAGGTTCATCAAAATGGAGATGGGCATTATGGAGGCATCTGAAGGATGGGCAGTGGTCCACCAGGCAGCAAGAAAGCCCTCCACATGCCAGGTCCTGAAAGTTGAGGGTTCATAGTGGGTTTAAG
>ML107105.1:0-12530 GCA_003697995.1 Taxidea taxus jeffersonii | reverse complement strand
TCATGGTGTGTGTGTGTGTGTGTGTGTGTGTGTGTGTGTGTGTGTGTTTTATTCTATCACTCAAGGCTTGTTACTCTCTGCTAATATGCTATTGCCCAGGATTGCTTAATTAAACATGACTTAAAAGTTTGCATTATGCTTTAAACTAGTGACAGAAATTGCTTAGCATGATTTCTTGGTTATATGCTGCCTTTGGAATGGCAAGAAAACAGAGTAAAAAAAATACATTCGTTCTGTTAAATCTTTATTTATTTTCTAGGGAGTGAGAGAGCATTTTTATCCAAGTGATGAGAACCTCCTGGAGTTGATTGACTTAAATTAGCTTGATTGCTTTTTATCAATTGCAGCTGCACTGTTTAGCATAAAAATGCAAAACATCTAAAAAGCATTTGCCTTGCAGCATACTGGAAAGATGTTTTTAGTTAGTTTTAAGATGTTTCAAATTTTTATTCTGCACAGATTCTCTGAGAATGTATCCAGAACATATCTAGTTACAGAGAATTAGTACAGATATTGTAAACTTTGAGAAAATGAATTAAAGAAAATATGCTGTTTTATGAATTACATATTTAGAATTTGGGCTTTTTAGCTTTTAAATGTCTCTTGTAAGTTAAACAGTTCAGCAATATTTGTTGCAGTGGCCAAGCCAAGCAACCGCTGCTAAACATTAAGTAACAGTCATTGGAACTTTTTCTTGTAATGAGCCATTTGGCCTTTCTTGTGGAGCCACGACATGGTTCAGTGGAGACTGGCTGTTGTAAAGTTAGGTAAAACCATCTTTGCCTTGAAATCCTATGAATGGATTTTAGGCCATCATCTTTGTTTCTTCTTGGCTTAGATGGTTTAGTGATGAGTATGGCTGACTTACTAAGTCTTCTTGTGTGGGTGCTGCCGAGAGGGGTCTGTTCTGTGAGACATGCTCTCTTTCTGAACCAGCTGCTGTTTTTCTGATTCCCCCTTATTTGGTGCTTTTGGACATTATCAATACCCAAACCAGAAGAAGGTACACTCTTGGAGTTATTGAAAGAGAGGGAGAGAACGAGAGATTGCTTGTCTTCTTGTTTTTGTCAAAACCACCTACTGGTCTTGACTGATAGTGAATCTCTTTCAGACACTAAGACTGAAACATAGGACTCCAGTTGGGACATATCCTCAAGGAGATGTTCAAAGGGGACTGGTCAGAGGACACTCAGCGGCCTGTTCCTTTAGCATGGGCTCTGGGCTGGGCTTCATGACAGAAAAACAAATTTTTCCTATAAAAATATTTTTCAAATGCAATGCCTATGTTTCTTTGTTGGGCATTTTATAAGTTGTGTGTGGGAGAATGGCACATGCCTACCTTTATTGGTTGACTTTTCTAGTAATTAAAGGTGTAATGTTTTATGTTCCTGGGTCTGTAATGGGGTTGTAGAGACCATGTGTTCTCAACTGAAGAGAGTGCTGGAGTTCTGGAGTGCTTGTAAGGCACACCCCACCGTCCCTGTGAAATGATCAGTTCAATATCCAAAGAGGCAGGGCTATTCCACATGAACAGGTGGGGATCCTAGTATGGGCAGGTATGTGTCCTGGACTTCAGAGGTGACTTTGGCAGATATGAGTTCAAAGGCTTTTCCCATAGCCTTTCCTTCTGGATAAATCTCTGATTATTCATTTAGATTGGTAGAGTCAAATAAACCTGTATTTGATATGTCACATCATTCTGGGGAAATTTTTGAAAAATGCTTATGTGTTTTAATACTACTTACTGGCCACTTTCCAGAAATCCTTCTTCTTCCCACTTTTAATGTCTTATTAATATGCTTTGATGATATTATTAATGTTTAAATCAATCACAACTTTAACATTATGACAGAATTTAAAAAGTTGTTCCCATATTTCCTTCTCATCTTTGCTATACTGTGTTCATATTACATTTGGCGTAGTTGCTTCTATAATTTACTTAACAATTTAGTTTTTAAAAAAAAATTTAATATAATATCATTAGAAGTATGCCTGTGTGATGATAAGCCTTCTGATTTTTATTCTTTTTTTTTAAAGATTTTATTTATTTATTTGACACAGAGAAAGAGATCATAAGTAGGAAGAGAGGCCTGCAGAAAGAGATGGGGAAGCAGGCTCCCTGCTGAGCAGAGAGCCTGATGTGGGGCTTGATCCCAGGACCCTGAGATCATGACCTGAGCCGAAGGCAGAGACTTAACCCACTGAGCCACCCAGGCGCCCCCTGATTTTTATTTAATCATATTGGATGCTGTGATTTCCCCAGCCATTCTTCCACTTTTGGTCATTGCAGTTGTTTTTAAAATTTTTACTGGTAAATATAATATTTCATTGTCAATGTCTTTGAATGCTTGGATTGCGGGATCAAAGACTATAACGATTTTTATGGAATTTTATGTGCACATCTAAATTGTTTGAAAGCAAGATGCATGTATAAGGTCAAGATAATTTAAACATCAAATTTTTGAAGTGTCCTATGTCAGTATGTGTACTTCATGTACTTCATGTACATGTACTTCATGTACTTCATGTACTTCAGTTAGCGATATGCCCAAGGACTCATTCTGCCCCCCAAAAAAGAGTTGTCTCATGCTTTTCATTATTGCATCATATTCCCTTAGGTGCATAGAATATAATTTAGTAGCCAGTTTGCCTTTATTTGAAAAAACTTATGCTGTAGAGTCTATCTACAGTCTATTTTAGCTTATCTTTCAAAGTATAAATCTAAGTAAAATCTTTTCATTTGGCTAATTTATACTTATTTAATGGTCTTTACTCTTTGTTTTTGATTCCATATTCATCTTATTTCCTTTATATAATTAGCTGTTCTGAGCCTCGCTCTCCTGTCAGCCTGATGATTACTGCTGTGTCTTGCATCAGGCTCCCCTACTTTGTGTTCTAGAAAGGGAGACTGTTTTCCTCAATCCAGACTTTTTCAGAATGATATTTGATATGCTAACCTGATTTTTTCCCAATTTATTTCTAGAACTCTTTTTGTTTATGTATTTCTAAGAAGAGTCATCTAAAAACCTGTATATAAATATACTTACTTGCAAATTAACTAGGTGAGAATTTATCAAATTAATTAATTAAATTAAGTAAATAATGTATTTAGTCAACTATTTCCCTACTTTTAGTGGTTTTTATGAACTTTATTAAGTTTATTCCTATGTGCTTTATCTTTTGTGATATTATGCAAATATACTCATGTCAAGTATTTATGTGTATATATATATAGATTTGTATTCAGATCACTTTTTACTTTAAGAATTATGAAGAATTTAAAAAAAGAATTATGAAAAATTATTGGTCATTTCAGTTTTCATATTATAATGTTTAAGCAAATAATATTTTATCCCCTTTGTTGTTAGTACTTATACTTTGAAAAGCTTTTTTTGTAGATCCTTATGCAATAGTCAAACTTCAAGATAATTTTAAATCATTTTGTTTTTATTTTCTATAAAAAAGCCTAGAGTTTCTCTAGTAATGGCAATATGGATTCTTCGCTATGCTATGCATTTTCTAATATTGAAAGACCTTTCATTTCCTTTAAAAAGGTTATGGGAATGAAAGTTACATTTTAGTAAATGGTGATTTGACAACAATTAAAGTGCTTATTGTCTTTTTCTACCTTTTTTTTTTTTTAAGATTTATTTATTTATTTGACAGAGATCACAAGTAGGCAGAGAGGCAGGCAGACACAGAGGGGAAAGCAAGCTCCTGGTTGAGCAGAGAGCCCAATGGGGGACTCCATCCCAGGTTCCTGGGATCATGACCTGAGTTGAGGGCAGAGGCTTTAACCAACTGAACCACTCAGGCGCTCCAGTCTTTTTCTACTTTTTTGGTATTTTTATTAACAAAAGTTCTCATGGTGAAGGAGGCAGGCAAAAAAAGTATTTTAAATTACATATGCTAGTTTTATTTAGAACTTTTGTATCTATACTAACAAGGAAGATTTTATACTTACATATTACTAGCTTGGTTTTAAAATCAGAATATATTTCTTGGTAGTAAAAATTAGTGGGATCTTTTGGTAGTATAAATTAATGTTTTTTCCTTATGTTTTTGAGTAGGCTTTTTTAAAATTTAATTTAATATGGAAATTATTTTATCCTTGAAAGTTTGAAAAAAACTCCAGTTGCCTCTTGACCTTTTATTCCTTTTTGGCTATATCCTGTATGAATTTGGGGCCACCAGCAGACCCAGAATCACATCCTCCCATATTTGCAACTTCAACAGAACAAATGTAGGTGCACTGAATGGTTCTAAGAAGCACTATAATTGGTTTGACTTAATTACCTGATCATCTTTGACCAGATTATTGTGTTGATTCAGTCATAGTCAATGAAATACTTCTAGCAACCAAGGTTATTAAAAAAGCAATTTTTTCTTGTATATCCTAAAGAATATAACAAGCTCTCCAGTTTATAAACAATAGCATTATTTCTCCCATTATAAAAGGAGACTCAGGACTACTGTTACTCTCTCCTTATTACTCTCTAAACTATGTGGCTTTTCTTTCTTCCTTTCTTTGCCTTTGCAGCATTTTTAAAAAAACAAACAAACATGGACCTAATATCTGGGGCTGGTTTTATGTTCCTTCTGTTTTGTAGAGAATAATCCTCCTTTAGTGCCTGGGACAAGGGGAGGAGAAGTGAAGAATAAACACATTTACTATTTTATTCATGTGAAACATTAATAATTTTGGTCCCTTCTTCCCAGTTATAGACCTCCACACAGGAGAGATCTGATAAATAATGTGTCATTCTGGTTACAGATGGACATATGTCTTTTCTCCTCTTTCTGCAGGAGCCAGTGTAATTTTCCTGTGCATCTGAAGATATTGCCAGGTTGAGCTTGGCTGTCATTGCTGTGTTTCCTCCTTAGGAACCTTGCACCTCAACAACAGGCCCTTCTCAAAGGTCCCACCCACCCCTACTGTAAAAAGGGACCTTACTTTCTTAAGAAACTGGATGCCCATAAGTATTACAGTAAAAATTAAATATACTTTGGAATTTCATAAAGGACTTTTGAAAAATTTTCTCAGTCAGTGAACTGCCTTGTCCATTTCTTTATGTCTCAGAAATACCCAGTTCTGGATTGAACATTCTTTCTAAAATTATGTGCCAATTTTTTATCATTTCCCCATTTCTCTTTGAGGTTGTACTATAAGGATAGGATTGCTTTGTTGGACTGACCCTGATTCCTATATACCATCAGTCCAACAGTCCAGCTGTCATGCTGAAGAATCTGCTTAGTTTAAGTGTTGAGTGCTCTTTATTTAATACATCCCTCAACCAACCTGTCAGTCCTCTTGGCTCTTCCTGGAGTTGGTCCACCATTCTTATTGTCATTATCATCTCTCTTCTGGATTGTTGAAGTTGTCTCTTAACTGCTTTCTGCCTTTCCCAGTGCCTCCCCACAATGAAGCTGTTAATGAAGTCCAGTCCTGTCTCTCTTCAGCTCAGACCCTCCACCGGCTCCTTATTTCGTCCAAAGTTCTCACAGTGACATCCAGGCCAATGTGATCTCTCTTCACTCCTGCTCTACGCCATTCCCATTGCCTTATGACTTTGTCTTCTAGCCTTTGTCCCCTGATTCACCCAATTCCAGCCACACTGGCCTTCTTGCTGCTGTTCCAGCATGCCAGATATGTGCCTGCCCATGGTGTTTTATACTGGTTTCCTCTACCTAGAACTCTTTTCCTCTGCCTTGCCACATTGCCAACTCTCTTTGCATCCTCCACCTTCTCAGTGAAGCCTGCATTGGCCACCCTCTTTAATTATTCCCCTTGCCCTGCTCTATATAACTTTCTAGCATTCTATAATTTTAATTATTTGCTGTGTTTTACCATTTATTGTCTTTCGCCTGTCATCTTCCCTCCTCCTACTAGACTGACAGCTATTTTGTTCACATAAGACCTAGAAAACAGTAGATACTCCTATGAATATTTTAAAATAAACCGATGGAGTTCTATGGGGTTGTTTTAAAATATGGCGCAGCTGGGTACTTAGGATTTGGGTCAAAATTTCAAACAGGTCCTATAATACAACTCAAAAAATATCTAGGATCTCGTGTGATCCAGCCTGTTACATTCAGAGATACATAGCCCAATAACTTAAGTAATTTAAAAAAGTAGTTCCATTCTGTTGAACTTCCCAAAATATCACCAGCTAAATTTATTACAACTTATTTTAGGGAGGAAGCACACCACCTTGACAAAGAAAGCCTTTGCATTGTCTCAGAAGGGGAAATTAGAAATGGAATATTCATAGGCCTTTGAGGTTTGAGCTCAAATGGTTTAAGATGGACCTTTTAAGCAGAACTAATTGGAATTGGCCAAAATTTGGGATATTATAATTTAAGATTGATCAATGCAGCAAAGTGAGGGTCTTGAAGAGAATCCTGATAAACGACTGGTTGATAAATAAATCATTTGACCAGGTGACTAAATTATTGTCCCCAATAAGATGATCATCTTTACTGAGTGCTCCTTTTTTTTTTTAAATAAAATATTTCATTTATTTATTTGACAGAGAAAGATTGCAAGTAGGCAGAGAGAGAGGGAGGGGGAAGCAGGCTCCCTGCTGAGCAGAAAGCCCGAAGTGGGCCTCGATCCCAGGACCCCGAGACTATGACCTGATCTGAAGGCAGAGGCTTAACCCACTGAGCCATCCATGCGCCCCTGCGTGCTCCTTTTTAAGGGAATGTATCATTATGCCATTTCCATTGCCATCAGGATAAAACCCCCAAATCCACAGCATGGCTCTGTTTACCTTTCTCATCTCTCCACTGCCCCCAACTCAGCCCTGTCAGTTGAACTCTGTGGGCATATCAAGCCCTTTTTGTGTTCCTCAACCAGTAACACTATTCTCTGCCTCTAGATTTGAAGCCTTTTCCATCTCAAATTATTTCTTTCTTTTCACTGATCTTTATCCCTTTGGTCTCAGCTTCAATTTCCTCTTCCAGGTAGCTCTCCCTAATTTATCCTAACTAATTTAGGTGGTCCCAGAGCGCTATCTACCTTCATTATCATAAGAGGTAGCCAGACTTTATTGGGATTGCTATTTAAATTGTCATTCTTGCTAGGTTATCAGCCTAGTGAAAAAGATAGGACTATCTCATTCCATTTTTTGTTTCTTTAAAACTCAGCATAAAGCCTGGATCTTGGTCAATATTGATCAAAATATATAAGATTAATTTTTAAAAATAGTATTAATGTAACAATTTAGTGAATATGCTAAAAACATAGGTTTTTAGCAGTATTAACAGGTTTGTTGGAAGAAATTCAACCTAACCTTTCCCCTGAACCTTTTAGAAGTTTAGAATGTCAAAATATAAATAGAAAGAACCTAAGTTACATATTTCTTCTTTTTTCTCATTGTAAATTCAGAGTAAACCTTTTCTTTGGAAAACATAACTCCATTAAGCTGTCTCCGCTTAACAAGGAAATGATCTTACCTTATTCCTCATTCTTTAACTCTTATGTTTAGTGGAAGTTTTACAGGCTGGAAACCCACAAGGTGAATCCAAACCAGACTCAGTTTTCTGGGCTCACCCAGTGTCCTTTCTTTTGTGTGTTTTTTTCCCCCCTTTCGGAAATAAAAAACGTTGCTAGGTGTGAAAAAAATCACACCATGTCACATAATTAGATTTCTAGCTTCTCTTGAGTAAGGTAAAGCTCTCAGCAGCGCCATAGTTTCCTCTCAATGACTTTGGGTGGGCACTAAGGCAGTGGCTGGCTGCCCCTTAGGATGAGATATGTGCTTCCCAGTTTGCCCGTCCCCACCTAACCACTTACTCTTTAGTGTCACTGCCCTGACCTCTTTGGCATTTAATTTGCAGTCCTAGTGTTTACTGTGCTGTGTAAGTGAAGTTAAGGGAGGGAAAGGTTAGCCAGTGAACAGTTGAATAAAATATGAGTGTAAGAACATCCAGGTGACAAGGATCTGTTAACAGTTATTACTGAAAGAGCCTTGTTTTACTGGATTTAAACTTTATTCTGCAAAGAAGCCCAATCAAAATCCATTTTTATGCTTCCAATACTAATACAGGTTGCAGAGGATGAGGGGACGATGTGATGCTCCTTGGTTGAGGCATGAACAGTCTACTTTCCTCAGCGCAGCAGATCTGAACACAAACATTTTGATTCTTTCCTCTGAGGCTTAGAGCAACCCAATTTTGTCCTGCTGATTAGAGTATTTACATCCTAGTGCATTTTCTTCTCTAATGAATGACTTCCTCCCCTACATTACCGGGACACTAAAACTATAATGACTTCTCCAGGCCTTGATTTGGGAGGCAGAAAAACTGAGGTCTTGGATCCTATTTGTCTATCATTAAGTCTCCCAGTGTTTGGGCTACTCTGGTGAACAGATTGAGCCTCAGTTCTGACTTTGAGTGGATGTGGGATCATGGACTGATTTCTTCCCTTTCCTGTGGCTCACTTCCCTTCTCTGAAATCAGGAAGAATGATGCTTTCCACCTCATCATCACACCCTTAGGCTGGCATGTAAGACTTAGGCATTCAATAAATAGCAGCAGGTTTTGTTACTATCACAATGTTGTTTTAAAGAGGAACTAGAATGTAGTCCCTCAGAAACTTATAGGAATAATGGCTGCATATATATGAACAATAGGATTTCTTTGAAGGAAAATAGTCTCTCTCTCTTTTTTTTTTTTTGGTAATAATATTGTTATCATCTAACTTGTAAGCACTCTTGTCTTCATTGGCGACAGAAAGCACTTTAGCAGGATCTGTTTTCCTGAGGTGTGAAAAGGATTATGGAGGTGCAGGCTGGAGGTCCACATGCCCACAGTTCCAAGAGTGCAGGGCCTGCCCCCTCATCTCCAAACATGTCAGAAAATGGCTGCTTTTCAGAGCAGGCATCATCCTATCCAATGAAATGGATCTATATTTTTACAATTTTTATAGAGATTAGAAAGAGCAGAATTCCACTCATCTTTGCCTGGAAAATAACTTTGCATTCAGAATTAAACCAAGAAGAGAAAAACAGAGGAAGCTCCCCCCTCCCCTTATTTTGATTTACTCCAAAATTTGTACACTGAGAACTATTGTCAGAGGTAAGAGAATGTGTTTTTAGGCTCCTTTCCTTGTAATTCCATCTTCCTTATAATTTTTATAGCATGTGTAGTCATGAAATAACCAAGAGATTATTTTAACAGCTTTTATTGTATGTGGTGCAAGCATAAATACATTGCAACTTAGTAATATTAATGAAAGTAACTAATGATGACAGGGGATATATAGAAATGGCATGAGAGTAAACATTAGCCCTGGTCTTCTGAAGAGAGATACTTCAGAAAACGCCTTTTTTCAAGTTTGTGGGGATTCTTTTGAGTCTGACAAAATTTGGCATTTGAAAATGGTAATTTTGTAGACTATTTTGCCCCTTTGTGCAAACAATACTTAGAATTGTTAGTAATTAAGATGAGAAATCTCCTTCCGTTGGGGTTACTCTAACCCACTTTTATTGTGTGGTTATTTTGTTAGGTGTAGAATTAAATCATATTGCTTAATGTGTGGCCATGTCAGACTTCTGAGGGCACAGACACTATCTCCTACGTGTTATGTTTCCAGGGCCTACCACTGTGTTCTGGAGATGGGTGCTTAGTCTGTGCTTGCTCAGTGGTCTGGAGGGCATTTGTTTGGCCCATGTTTTCTGATAAAGGTGTTGAGTTCTGGGTAGGTGTGAGCCTAACTAACAATGTATATTGAGAACCTGCTGAGTATAGAATATAATATTAAACTTACATTTGAAAAATAACATTATTCTAGTGTAACATTTTCTACAGTATGTTCCCTTCGATGTTAATAGGGTGTTACAAGAAAGAGAGTGTTAGAGATAAGTAAGCTTGGGTAATGCTGATTAACCAAAATTAAAGTGGACTTCTCAGAGAATTTTATGAATTCTTGGATAAGCATTTCCCATATTTTTTTATGGTGGAACATTTGACCCCACCCCACTTCCAGACCTTTTTACCCCGAACAAGAGTACTTGTAGAACTGGTTTTGCTCTAGAAATTCTTTTAGGAATCCTAGGATTGCACATAGCAGAGAGTTTTAAGGGAAAGAAAGCTTCTTACAAACAAACATCACTAGCAAGGTGGAATGGCAATCCAGGATCTGGAACAAAAAGGCTGTGTTTATATTGGGAATGAGTTTGAACTTTGAATTCTTGAGTGTGACCAAGGTAGGAAAAGAAACCTTCATATATCTTTTACATGGTCAGGAAAGGCATTTTCTACAAATTTCCTGTCTTTCCTACAGGAAAACATGCCAAGCTCATTAACGTGCTATACACAGTTTTTAGGATCTGGCTATCTCCCTGCATGGCTCCATTCTCTGGTGACTTCTCCTCTGTCTTGCTGGCCCACCCCATGGACATCCTGTGCAACCCCTTACCCCCTGTGAACTTATTCTCCTAGAGCTTAGGTCAGAAGTTACATCCTCTGAGAACACTTTCAGCACTTGTTTGGGAGAGTTCTGCATTTCTCTGTCATGGTTGTTAGTTTATATGCTACTCCTCTAGAACATAGGCCTCTGGAGAGCAAGGGTAGTATTTATCTTTGGATTCCCATAAAAAATAATGAACATTTGTTGTTGGTAGTGAGTGGATGAATAAAAGAGGATACTGTATTAGTTTTCTAAGGATACAATAATAAATTACAACAACCTTGGTGGCTTAAAACAACAACAAAAAATACTGTCTGACAGTTCTGGAAACCAGTTATCCAAAATCAAGGTATTGGCAAGGCTGTACTCCCTCCAGAGGCTCTACAGGAAAATCTTCCCTTGTCTATTCCAGCTTCTGGTGGCTCTAGGCATGTCTTCACTCATACTCTATAATTGCAACCTCTGCCTCTATCTTTGTGTGGTTTTCTCTTCTATCTGTGTCTCTGCTCCATGTGTCTCTTATGAGGATCTTTATCATTGCATTTAGGGCCCATCCAGATAATCCAGGATGATCTCATCTATAGATCCTTAATTACATCTAGAAGATCTTCCCCTTCCTCCAAATATGTTCACATTCACGAATTCTGTAACAGGGACATATTTTTGGGGGGTACACCAGAACTCACTACAGATATGAAGAAGGTTTTTCAAGATCAGAAAATGCATAAGAAAAGCCTACTCCAAGAACAGGGGGTCAGCCAGTCATGTAAAGGTGAAGATTCAGGATTGAGTGTTCTAGATCCAGAGAGACTCTATAGCTCTGTACCTAACAACTCATCACCTCTTCATTCTGCCAATCTTCTTACCAAGTCTGGGTGTGGCCTTAGAATCCTTCTTAACACCAGGCTCTATAAAGCTACTTCTAGTTGCCCAGAGTGGGCCTCTGAGGTGTACAAACAGAACTCTGAGATGATGGGTAGAGAAGACTTTCTAAGAGGCATGGGCAGTCTTGTTGAAAGAGTTCCATAAGAGCCAAGGAAATGGGACAGAAGCATATCATTTTATCCATGAAGCATATATTTCTTCTAGGGAATGCTTCGGGAATAGGCGGTATTTGTGCACGCCTCTAGTCCTTTATTTGCTTCCCCACAATGCCTGGTGTGAATAAATTTGGAGGGAAGAAATGCCCTCTGTGTTCCACTTCCTAATCTACAGGAGAAATTGGGACTAATCTGGTTAATGTTGATAGTTTCTAAAAAACCCAAATTCTGCCTGGATATGAATATGAAGAAGTCTGGCAGTGTGTTTGTCCTGGCAACATCCTTAGTCATCTTATCTTTTGTATAAACTTACTTCTATTTGAGATGCAGTAGAGTGGCAAGCTTGCTTGGTGCATGTGGTTTCTCCATCGTCAGAAGGTAGTAGCTTCTAGACATATTTTTTCCCCTTCTGGCTCAGGCAGTATTTCCTTTTAGATTACTTCTCTCATTTCTGGGTATTTCTTGTTTCGCTTAGTTATGGTGCTGTCAGCACATTTACCCTCCCTCTCTGTAAAATTGGTAATTGTGAAAGGTAGGGCTATGATTTTTAGTTATTTTCTTCCCAAGACACTTTGTTTGCAAGATTAAATGTGATGCAAAGTGCTGTGTGTATGTGCTGTCTGTATTCCCCCCCTTAGATTGCACTGAAAATGCTTACTCTTTAAATGGGCAAATGCCTTATATTTTGCCTATAGGATATCAGGCTGCTTAGAAACAACAATCCCTTGTTTGTGGGTGGTTTGATGAATTCCAGTATTGTAGAATATGAACTAACAAAATAGAATCATAAAATCACAGAATGTCAGAATCATAACTGGATCAGTGAGTTCAACCTCCTCATTTTATAGATGTGAAAATGGTGGGAACTTCGAATCACCAATTGTTACTCTTTGAGCAGGTCACTTCTGATTTCTCTCTTAAAATCCTAGGACTCTAAACAAAGAAAGCACTGCTGCAAGAATAATACAATGAAATATTGTTGACTTATTGC
The DNA here is from genome assembly GCA_003697995.1 of Taxidea taxus jeffersonii. NCBI lineage: Eukaryota > Metazoa > Chordata > Mammalia > Carnivora > Mustelidae > Taxidea > Taxidea taxus. The sequence continues at coordinate 85 of ML107105.1, read as the reverse complement.
TCACATGGTAAATTGATTTACATGCATACAACACATGCTCATGTGTGCATGCACACACACACATGCACACACACGAACACACACA